>JAHIAM010002913.1:0-22385 GCA_021605205.1 Aegilops longissima
TGGCCTTGGTAGCAGCTCCATTGTCTGTGCATAGGTTAAGGGGTACAAAGGTGCGCCCCTTCTTTTGTACACCGACATCCCTACACCAAAAGTCCCTGGAAACAAACACCCCCTAAGGCACCTCACTCATTTATTTGGGCCTCTAAACTACTACTAGTACCTCCGTCCTGGTTTATTCGTCACCATTGTAATTTGTGCTAAATTTTGACCAAAGATTTAATTGATAAAATATTAGTGCATGTGACATGACTAACATTTCATTAGTTAAATTTATGATCAAAATTTGACACTGATTACAATGGGGACCAATAAACCAGGGCCGGAGGTATCAATATGAGATCTTGATCTAGAAGCCTAAAAAACTGGCCCTGGTACTCCTACTAGTAGTATAGTACTCAAGTTGGAATTCCAATTGCGGCACAAGTTGTTAGGCAAAAAAATCGATACAAAGGTGTAGGAAGCGGTTTGGGAATTTGCATGCCTTTCCGACCCGGTGAGATACTACTGTACAAAATCTGACGGAGAAATGACCACGAGAGAAGGAAGCTAAAGTAAACAATCAAACAAGCATTTTTTCATTTGTTTTGCATTGAATCATTTCACAAGCTTGACTAGTGCTGTTTTCTTCTTCTACAAAAACCGCGTCGTAATGTTAAAACATGCATTTGCACATACATAAGTAATAGTAGTACTCCATCCACCTAGGTGTATAATTTTCCCTCCTTCTTGGTCACGGTGCACAACCAAAGATGACTTATTCACAGACCGGAGGGAGTAGCATAATCTACAAGCATATATAGAGAGAGACGTGTAGCGCGATAGTATATAGGAGTGGTAAAGTTTGTGCTATATGCACGTACTAACAAAATGCGTACGGATACACAAGGTTTCCAAACTTTCCCTTTTACATATTTAATTAAGGACTCTAATAATTCCTTAACGTTCGAGATTTATCATTTGCGTCCCAAAACTAATGAGATCGCCTTACGAAACTAAATTATACTCCTACTAAAAGACACGACGCTCGCAGGAGCACTTGCGGTGCACCACGAGTTCCACAGTGTGGCCGTTTCCCAGCGTCTTGACACAACTCCTCTTCCTCGGCCTCGCAACTTCGTGAGAGTGCTGATTAGCGGCTTCTTGTGGCAGCCAGCGATCTCGCCGGTGTGGTGATTCGGTGCCAGCGAGGAACTCCTTCTCATTGAAGCGTGCACGAATCCATGTACCACCAAGCGTAGATGAGGCACTTGGGCCGGCACTTTCGGGGGCTTTGTACGGGCGTCCTCCTCCACCTCACGGCCCTCACACGAGCCTTACGCTAAGAGCCAATTGCGACTCTCTCGGATCACGACATAGGCTTGCGGGCAGCTTGTCCCGTGTGGCCTTCTCTTCCTCGGCCTTCTTCTCCACATCTATTTTGGCGCTTTCTGGGAGCAAAGCCTCCACAAGCGACATCCATTTCTTTCAAAGCTCCTCAAGGCTGGGGGCTCGGCATTCTCCTCGTGGCGGGGAGCCGGCGCGTCCTCCGGCGCGTGTCTTTGGCGAGATTGGGAGCATGACGGCGCGTCCACCTCGGCCAGCGTCGCGAGGCCAGGGAACAAAGCAGCGTCCTCGTCGACCCGATGGCGGTGAGGAGAGCGAGGCGGCGACAGCGTGACCGTCTGCTTTGATGCGGCAAGGGGTGCCTAGGGCTTGGGAGGGGCGATGCCATGGTGGTGCGATGTGAGAGGGTGGGAGGAGATAGCAATGAGCGTGGCGTTCTTCCGAATGCCGTGGGGCGCGGTATTTATAGCGAGCAATGGCACACCTCGTAAGATATGGACTGAGCTGCTGCTTACCTTTGCAGGTCGGTTGCATCATTGACATGTTGGCGGACCCTGTTGGGCCCATATGCCGATGACCCAATGCACTGCGAGTTAAATGCTGAAGCAGCATCCGGTAAGATATGTTGCGTGATTAACGTAACAAATCGTGGGCATATTTGTTGGAGTAAATTACGGGGAAGGAAGGGTGGAAATATTGCTGGTCTGTGGATTAGGCAAGCGGGGAGAGAGTCATGCATGCAGATTTTTCCCACGGGGTGGAGTGATGGGACTCTTGGGAGGAGAAGAAGTCAGCGGGCATATTGTTTTCACACATGGAGAGGAAAAGATTTGGAGGCGACGGGCTTCCTGCGGTATAGGGGCGGTGCATAATAAGTCATCTTGCATGCGGGCTAGGTATAGTCTCAAGTCATTAAAAACATACACACCACACACATGTTCATATTTCAAGGTGCACTAGGAGTAAATTATTGCATGCGATGATTAAGGGTGGCCATAATGGTGGTATCTTAGCTGGTATCATGCACACGGGAGTAGCAAACATGCTGATGTGGCAAAGAATTAAAGAAGAGAGGGGGGTGTCGGTGTCAAAACCGGCGGATCTCGGGTAGGGGGCCCGAACTGTGCGTCTAGGCGGATGGTAACAGGAGACAAGGGACACGATGTTTTACCCAGGTTCGGGCCCTCTTGATGGAGGTAAAACCCTACGTCCTGCTCGATTGATATTGATATTGTGGATGTTTACAAGAGTGGATCTACCACGAGATCAAGGAGGCTAAACCCTAGAAGCTAGCCTATGGTATGATTGTAAGGGTTGTTGATGTTGTCCTACGGACTAGAGCCATCCGGTTTATATAGACACCGGAGAGGGCTAGGGTTACATAGAGTCGGTTACAATGGTAGGAGATCTATATATCCGTATCGCCAAGCTTGCCTTCCACGCCAAGGAAAGTCCCTTCCGGACAAGGGGAGAAGTCTTCAATCTTGTATCTTCATAGTCTTGGAGTGCGGATGATGATGATAGTCCGGCCGATGATAGTCCGGCTATCCGGACACCCCCTAATCCGGGACTCCCTCAGTAGCCCCCGAACCAGGCTTCAATGACGATAAGTCCAGCGTGTTTGTAGTCTTCGGCATTGCAAAGCGGGTTCTCCTTCAAGTTCTATGTACCTGCTGAACAGTGTCCAGCTTCCTCATCAATGTTGCGCGTCTTGGCTTCCACTCCCAATAATGGCCTTCTTCCACGCGTCGCGCGAATGTGAAAAGCCAGGGTGTCTTTTATGTTTTACCCCCTAGTTGTGCGAACAATCTGCCTATAAGGAAGGCAAGAATCCAGATCCAAATCACCATCTTCCTCTCACAAATACTCATCGGAGCGCTTTCGACCAAGAATCCATTCCATCATGGACCGTCAACGCGGCTCCTCTTCTCGCGCTCCGGCCCTTTGCGGGAGATTGGAGGAGATGCTACATTCCGCTGCTAGGTGGTGAAGCTCCAAATGGGGATATCTCCTCCTGCCTTCATGGTTCGGTTCGAGCAGGCTGGCCACCTACAAAGGTTGGAAGCAAGCGGAGGTTACCCCAATTCCCAACAAAGGGGAGCGGGTATGCTTCGTCCCCTATCGATAAGGGGCTCGGTTTCCTGTACATCCATTCCTCCGCGGGCTCCACAGAGTTCTCGGACTCCAACTTCATCACCTCCGCCCGCCTCAATCCTGCATATTGTGGGTTATGTAGCTCTTTGCGAGCTTTTCCTGGGCGTCGAGCCCCTTTGCTGTGGAAGAGGTTGTTACGCCTTGTACCCGCTCTCACGAGGGTCCATATATCAAGTGGGCGGCGCGAAATATGGCGCATTGCGGGACGGATATCCATCCGGAACCCCTAAGCGCCGAAGACTGGCCTTGAATGGTTTTATATAGAAGGCGCTCGCTGCGGACCTGTTGGATCGGCCTCCGGAGTTCAGCAATGCTCCTATGAAGAAGCGCCTTAGTTGGCGTCCGCGGTGCCCCGTGCGGAGGAAGACAAGGCGTCCATTATTTGATGGGCGAATAAGGTTCTTGGCCCATGCCGGTTGACCATGATTGGAGTCATGGCAACATGCATTCGTGAGGGTGCAACCACTACAATCTGAGGGCCACCCATGTGGGATTTCAGCGGGGAGGGCGATGCCACCCGTCATGGCATAAAGGGCGGATTGGCCGAAGATCTGGTGGCGATCTGTCCGGCCTGTATAAGGGGAGAAGGAGGATTTCCTTGGACGAACCCGTTAAATGGGTTCTCCATGAATAATCCCGGCCTTGGGTAGCGAACACTCTGCGTGTCCGACCGTGCCTTTTGAAACTTAAGTTTCTTATATTGTGTTCTTCTTTCGGCGCGGGAACTGCGGCGGACCGTGGAGGAATGCTAAGTCCGGCTCCGCGGCGAGGATCGAGAGATCCGGGATCCGGCCTCGAAGAGGATCCGGACATAAAGGTGGAGCTAATCGGCGGGTGTTCCACCAGCTCAGCATGGACAATGCTTTGAAGTAGCCATCACGGTGACTATCCGGACTATATCCGGCTTCCCGGTGATTGCGGCGAAGCCACGACACCGTCATTCCTTCCTTGCTTATTTCGACCACCGTATATGATGGCCTTTGTGCGGGAGGCGCCCTAGGCGAGAAGCGAGCCAGCGGTGGCTGACCAACAAGGGCGATTCGGACCGATGAGGCGGAAGAGGGCGGCGTGGACTGAAATGTCGCCGCAAAGGTGTAGCTCACAATTCAATATTTGAAACAACGTTCTGGAAGCGTTTGAGTGCTCATGACTTTTATAGGGAAAAAAGCGTCCGCGGACTGAGGCGTGGAAGTTGTCAATCAACCTCTACCGGCGGGCTCCGCTTTTGGTCGGGAGGGGAGGCGGCGCAAAGCGCGAGCCGGACGTTCCTCCGACGGAGGATCCGACGACTGTCGCCACCAAGTGCGAGGTGGAGAGTGCCACGAATCACGAGCGCGCGCGGACAGTATTCGTGGCGTGCTTCTCCCCGAGGCGTTGAATGCCTTTAACACGGGGCCGCGCACCTTCGTGCTGCTCAAGATGGTTTTATCGAGCCACGGGCGGTATGTAAAAGACATACGGGTAAGAAGAATTTAATAGTTATATATGCAGTAGCCCCGAGACTTAAAGTAGTTATATTAAACTGATTTAAGGATCATATGAAACGTGGGATCTTACCGAGAAGAATACCCAACTGTCTCGGGAGCTGCAAGAGTGCAAGGCCCAACTTGAGGCCGCATTTTACGGCGAGGAGGAAGCATAAGGACCTCTCACAGTAGCGCATTATTTTAGAAAGATAAGTAGCGTTTGGCCTTTGCGCAAGTCTAAAAAGCGACATTGCGGTGCTGCGGACAAGATCCGGACAGGCAAGAACTTCTGCGCCAACTAAAGGCGGCGAGAGGTCTTTGCATAAGGTGCAACATGAAAGGAACAAGCTCCGGGATGCCCATGCCCAGCTTGGAGAAGAGCTGAAAAGCGTTCGGGCGGCTGTCGGGCTCCGTTAAGGAGAATCAGCGGCTTCGTCGCGGCATATATAGTAAGTGCTTGGCGAACTCCTTTGAAAAGAAGAGTTGGCGAGGAAGTCAATTTGAGAATATATGCGTAGGTATGCTCACGAGTCGCCTGCGGAGGAGATGCCGTAACAGCGGGTGATCAACTTCGAATTGTTGCAAGCTGATCGAGCGAGTTGGCAGGCTATGGCGGCGTCATCCAGGCGTTATGGCCAGCCTTCTCCATACCGAGGGTCTTGGGGAGCTTGCGGGCTGCGAGGAGTGCGGCAGCGCTTCCATTTATGGAAGATTCGACTGCCGCCAAGGTGCCGGGAGGCTGGGCCATGGTAAAGCAGCGGTACAAGAAGGCGGATCCCAACCACATGGCGAAGTCGGACCTGTGGGGCCTGATGGGAAGGAGATCCTGTGAGTTTAGTATCTGACCAAGTGGAGTTGGCGCGAAATTTTCCTAACAGGGCTGTAAATTAGACAACTTTGTTAGGCGGGATTGAGGAAGAATACAATCGTCGATTTGACAATGTATTATAAAATGGCATACAAAATGCCTTCTAGCGGATTGTAGATCGTTTGTCTTTGCCGACCTTTTAAGCCGACCTCGGGACCCTAGAGTGGGAGTGTGTCGAATACCTTCTCGGTTATGAAACAACGGGGTATGCATGGAGACCGGCGTAGGGGTCATCGGTGCTTTATCGGACAAGTGCCCAACTAGTTATGTTATATTACATGGGTAGTAGAAACATCTTCGGGGAGAATAGTTCCGTTAAGGGTTCCTTTCCTCTGGGGGTGGCATGCCCTAAAGTGCATGTCCGGACTGCGAAAAAGGCAGAAAAACATCTGGGGGCAGATAAATAAGTGGATAAAAAATCATCTTTTAAGTCACCGACCGAATATTCCCTTAAGAATGCTAGCTTTCGGCTTCACCCAATCTGAGGTACACATCCGGCTGACCCGGCATTAACAATCGCAGAGGTGCTCCCTTTACCTCCTAGTCGAACAATCGGGAACGTAGGGGTAAGCACAGGAGCCAGGCAACCCAGCTTGGCCAAAAATTAAGTCATATCGATGCATATAATGGTGAATAAAAGGTACATGTGGAGCTTGACACATGTGCTGGGCATAAGCCCGTATAATTAAGCACGGTAAAGAAGCCCCGGTAAAATGAGTGCGGATAGCACATCAATTCTGTGTGACGTTAGGCGCAAGTAGGCCCTTGAAGGCTTGGATGAATAGGGTTGGGAAGAAAAAGATAAACAAAAGGCAGCTGAAGTAAAAAAAATTTGGATGGGGGAAAGGGCGAACTCTTAGTCGGCGCTAGGCATAGAATCGTCGGAGGCGGGCTGCGTTCCATGGGTTCAGCTCGAGTCGGTTATCCGATGCATTTAAGTGAGCGATGCGCTCCGCGGTTAGGACTTGATCGATGATGAAGGGCCTTCCCATTTGGGCTTGAGCTTGTCCTTTTCTTGTCCGGCGGCGTAGAACCAGTTCATAGCGTTGTAAGTCTTGGCCCGTACTTCTACTGCTTTGATATCTTGAGCCTGCTGGCTGATAGAATGCGGAGCGAGCCTTGGCGGCGTCGCGCTCTTCCTCAATGTGTCCAAGCTGTCCTGCCGATCCAACTCGGCTTCTCTTTCTTCGTACATGCGCTTTTCGAGGTGAGTCATGAATGATGTCGCGAGGCAAAACTGCTTGCGCCGTATACCATAAAAATGGTGTGAATCCGGTAGTACGGTTGGGCGTTGTCCGCAGCCCCAGTCTGGTCGAGCTCCTCTACCCGGTCGTGTCAGATTTCGTGAGGACCGCACTAGTGCGGGTTTGATGCGCTCATTATTAGACCATTTGCTCGTTCTACTTGACCGTTGGTTTGAGGATGATAGGCGAAGCGTAATCGAGCTTGATGCCCATATTTTTGCACCACGATTTAACTCTCGGCGGTGAAGTTCGTGCCGTTATCGGTGATGATCTTGTGGGGACACCATAGCGGTGTACTACCCGGATATAAAGTCTATCACTGGTCGGACTCTGCCGTTTTAAGCGGCTTGGCCTCTATCAATTTGGTGAATTTATCCACCATGACCAATAGGTACCTTTGCTTGTGGGTTCCCCCTTTAAGTGGTCCAACCATGTCAAGCCCCGGACCATGACGGCCGGTTAATGGGTATAGTTTTGAGGCGGTGGGTGGCATATAGCTCGATTAGCAAAGAGCGACAACCGGCGCATCTTTGGACTAAGTCTGAGCATCTACTCGGGCCGTCGGCGATAAAATCCTATGCGGAATGCCTTTCCTACAAGGGCCCGAGCTGCGGCGTGGTGTCCGCCTAGTCCGGCATGAATTTCAGCCGGAGGTTTCGCCCTTCTTCTTCGGAGATACACCTTTGAAGGACTCGGTTGTACTTTTCTTAAAAGTTCTCCCTCATAGACCTTGTAGGCTTTAGATCGCCGGACAATGCAGCGGGCCTCATTTTGGTCTTGGGAAGCTCTTGCCTAAGCAAGTAGGCGAGAATGGTTACGTCCGCAGGGGCAATTACTGCCATTATGTCGTGGGCGGAAGGTGTTATATCATCGGCTGAATCGCGGTTGGTGCGGCTTGTTCCGGTTTGTTAGTTCGGACTCCTCTTCCCATAATGCGGATGGCTTGAAGAGCCGTTCGAGAAGATGTTAGGAGGGACAGTGTCGCATTTTGCGCCAATGCGTGCCGATATGTCGGCTGCTTGGTTATTATCCGGGCTCGTGATGGAATTCAAGTCCTTGAACGGGCTGACATTTTAGGACAGCGTTGCGATATGCTGCCATTTTCGGATCTTTGGCGTCAAAGTCTCCGTTTATTTGGGATATTGCGAGGTTTGAATCGCGCACCTCTAGGCGTTGGATGCCCATGGAATTGCCATCCGGAGACCATGTAAAGGGCCTCGTATTGGCTGCGTTGTTGGAGTCCGTGTACATTATCTGAAATGCGTATTGGACTGTGTCCCGATCGGGGCGTTAATCTGACGCCAGACCCCTAGTCCGGCTAACATTTTAGAGCCGTCGAAGTGCATAATCAATTGGAGTATCGCCGTATTCTTTAGGGAGTTGACGGTCCATTCAGCGACAAAGTCAGCCAAAACTTGTGACTTTATAGCTCGCCGAGGTTTGTAAGATATATCAAATGGTAAGAGCTCAATGGCCCATTTGCAATCCTGCCCGTCGCGTCGCGGTTGTTTATAATGTCGTCAAGTGGTACTTGAGGCCTTGTTATCGAACACTCTTGAAAGTAGTGTTGGAGCTTCGGGATGCCATGAACACGCGTATGCTATCTTCGATAGTGCGGGTAGCAGGACTTGTGGGGGTTAACACGGTGGATCGTAGTATACTGGTTTTGAAGAGAATTTATGCCCTTACATTTCTCGTTCGATGGCAGTACCGCGCTTACAACTTGATGCGTAGCTGCGATGTATAACAACATTGGTTCGCCCGGTTGGGCGCAGCCAGGACGGTTGTTGCCAATATGGCCTTTATTTCTTGAGTCCGCGGTGGCAGCATCCGTCCACTTGAAGTGTTGGTGCGCCTAAGGAGGTGATAGAGGGTAATGCCTTTTCTCCTAGGCGGAGATAAAGCGGCTTAGAGCCGCCATGCATCGATCAATTTTGTATTTGCTTGAGGTCTTTTGGGATATCTAGCTGTGTGAGCTTCGGATTTTGGCTGGGTTTGCTTCAATTCCTCTCTGGATCGATGAAGCCCAGTGACTTTCCGGTGATGCGCAAAAACGCATTTTCAGTTCAGCTTGATGTCATATGCTCACGAGGTTGTCAAATGTGAGCCTCAAGTCGTCTACTAGAGTTTCGGCGTGTTTAGTTTTGGCGACTCACGTCGTCTCGTATGCCTCTCTGTTTTGCCGATCTGGGTAGCGGACATATACGAATCATGTGCTGATATGTTGCGCGGCGTTTTTAAGTCGAAGGGCATTGTGTTGAAGCGAATGGTCCGTATGGAGTAATGAATGCCGTTGCGGACGATCCGCTTCGCCATCTTGATTTGATGATAGCGGAGTATCGTCCGGAAGCACAATGAATCGTGCCTGCGGTGGCATCGATGATTTGGTCGATCTTGAGGGGAGGAAGGGATCCTTTGGGCATGCTTTATTTAGGTCTTTGAAATCGACACATAGGCGCCGGATTTGTCCTTCTTTGGTACCATTACCGGGTTTGCTAGCCAATCCGGGTGCTTGATGTCTCTGATGAATCCGGCTTCTAATAGTTTGGCTAGCTCTTCTCCCATTGCCTGTCTTTTGGGTTTGGAAAATCGTCGAAGGGCCTGTTTGATTGGCTTGAATCCTTTTAGGATGTTTAGGCTGTGTTCTGCCAATCTGCGTGGGATTCCGGGCATATCCGGGGGGTGCTAGGCGAAAATGTCCCAATTTTCCCGAAGGAATTCTCGCAGTGCGGCGTCTACATCCGGGTTCAATTGTGCCCCGATGGAGGCCGTCTTTGTCGGGTCCGTTGGGTGGACCTGGAATTTTACTATTTCATCTGCTGGTTTAAAGGAGGTGGACTTGGATCTCTTATCGAATATCACATCGTCCCTATTCACCGTAGAGCGCAGCGTGGTGAGTTCCTCTGCCGCTAGGGCTTCGGATAGTGCCTCTAAGGCTAATGCGGCTTGTTTTCGGCGCGGAGTGCTATGTCCGGATCACTAACGAGAGTGATTATTCCGCTGGGCCCAGGCATTTTGAGCTTCATGTACCCATAATGGGGTACGACTTGAAAAATTGTGAATGCCTCTCGTCCTAGTATAGCGTGATATCCGCTGTTGAGCAGGGCCACTTGGGCGTGACTTCTTGGATCTGTAATTGTCCGGTGAGCGAATACCACATCGAGTGTGATTTTTCTGTGCAGCGCGCCTCCGGCTAGGGATTATTCCTCTAAAGGTTGTGCTGCTTCGCTCAATGTGGCTCCAGTCCATTTCCATTTTTGAAGGGTTTCCTCGTAGATGAGGTTTAATCGCTGCCGCCATCCATGAGGACTTTTGTAAGTCGAAAGCCGTCCACTATTGGACTAAGTACCGGTCTTGGTGGAGCTCGGGCTATCCGAATTTAGGTTCGTCGCTGGCGTTGAAGGTGATGGCTGTGTCGCTCCATGGATTGGTTGTTGCTACTTGGTAGACTTGGCGAGGCAGCGGTTATTCGTTTCCGCATATTATTTGATCACGAAAGTCTCGAAGACTGTTGATACCGTACCGATGTTGTTGGAGTGGTTTTCGGGGCTAGAAGCTCCTCTCCACTTTTGGCCACCTGCCGTAATATCCAACATACTCGAAGGTTATATGTTGGGACGGCGCTTTACATCTTGTGAATTTTACGAGGTCCGCTAAGCCATCCCTCTAATGCAGTTCTGTGCCCTTTATGGGGTCTTTGCTTTTTGGATTTTGTATCGGTGCACGAGTGTAATGCACCCTTTTGTTGCGGACTAGGGTTGTATTCGGGGCGGATTGTCCCAAAAATTATTTTCGGTTGTCGGAAACTCTCCATCGCCTGATACTTTCGTACTATGGGCCTTGGTCGGTGGCGTGTAATTTCACGACGGTGGCGGCGTTCAAAGTCCTCGTCCGTGCAATTATTGCAAAAAATTGAGATTGCGTTTTCCTCTCGGCAGTCCTTTATCCTGTCCATAACCGGGAGAATCGGCCCGATAGTGATGTCTTGTCTCGCGAGCACTTGCGGATTAGGGACAGATCGCATATGTCCGGGCGGGTGGGTGGAATTAAGTCCGAACCCTACCCATCTCAAGGCTCGAAGGCGAGAAGTTTCAATTTGGAAGCTTGGATTGCTGGGCGTTGTCCAACGAGTGCAGTCCGATGCGACTTTAAGTTGATGCTTGATCGAAGTCCGTCCGTCCGCTGGAATCGGGCATGGGGGTTGGAAGCCGGACATGACTAGTTTTCAATATAGGAGAAGCGTCGCCGCATTGTTCCTCTACCATCGCAGCGTGGTGGGTGACACAGGAGAGTTAATCTCTCTCGGATCGGTTTTAAGCCCAATCTGTTTGTAGTCATGGCGACTCCCGAGGCGGCGATCACGATCAAGAGCTCGTTCTGGACGAGAGCTCTATTGGATCCAACAGCTCGGCGAATTCGAGTGGCGTGAAAATTGCTTTTGGCGACTTGAGAGGTCATTGTAGAAGCGGTGGCGGACGGCGGTCATAAGAAAACCACCTAGCGGATTGTTTGGCGGCGGCGAGGCTCCTTTGGCGAAAATACCGTCCTTGAAGGCGGGAGGAGGCATCCTTCCTATCGGTGATGACACGGAGGAACTCTCAATGAAAGCACCAATGTCGGTGTCAAAACCGGCGGATCTCGGGTAGGGGTCCCGAGCGTGCGTCTAGGCGGATGGTAACAGGAGACAAGGGACACGTTGTTTTACCTGAGTTGGGCCCTCTTGATGGAGGTAAAACCCTACGTCCTGCTTGATTGATATTGATATTGTGGATGTTTACAAGAGTGGATCTACCACGAGATCAAGGAGGCTAAACCCTAGAAGCTAGCCTATGGTATGATTGTAAGGGTTGTTGATGTTGTCCTACGGACTAGAGCCATCCGGTTTATATAGACACCGGAGAGGGCTAGGGTTACATAGAGTCGGTTACAATGGTAGGAGATCTATATATCCGTATCGCCAAGCTTGCCTTCCACGCCAAGGGAAGTCCCTTCCGGACACGGGGAGAAGTCTTCAATCTTGTATCTTCATAGTCTTGGAGTCCGGATGATGATGATAGTCCGGCCGATGATAGTCCGGCTATCCGGACACCCCCTAATCCGGGACTCCCTCAGGGGGTTAGAGTAAAACTAGTGTTCATGCATGCATGCAATGCGATAATGCATTGGTAAACACATTTTTTTGTGAAGAACGACAACATTAGTTGAGTACTTTTGCATACTACAAAAACTATTCCACCGCCTCTATCTTCGTAAGAGTAGGTGAAAATTTTGAATCGAGCCCTTTAAAGTAGAAGGGAGGTAGCTAACCTTGTTTTGATGACTAGATAGGACATGGCACGCACCTAGACGGAGGAACTAGTCTGCATTGTGCATTTAAGTTTTGTCTGAAGTCAATGTACCTCTACTTTGACCAAACTTATAGAAAAATGTACTCCCTCCGTCTAGGTGAATAAGTCATCTTAGGTTGTGCACCGTGACCAAGGAGGAGGGGAAAACAAGAGAACTTAATGTTTATTTGCTACTTAATAGCATTGCATGCAATGAACTAACCATTCCATGTCGTGTTTGGTAGTCTCAAGTCATTAAAAGCATGCACACCCACATCTCTTATTGGTTGATATGTTAAGAAACAAGAAATGAGGTAGAATTTAATTTACCGCGCCTAAGTGTTTTGGGATTATTTGATTTTCGTAAGATGACTTACACGCCTAGACGGAGGGAGTATCAACATTCAGAATGTCAAATCAATATTTTTATACTCATTATGAAACGCAGTTCTTATACTCATTCAGTATTGTAGATATTGATATTTTTCATATAAATCTGGTCAAACACTTTGCAAACGGTCGACGGAAGTAAAAAGGACCAGAGGTAGTATGATGCATGCGGACTAGGCAAAAAAATTGCTCATTTATAGCCGGTCGAAGTCTCAAAGGGTGCGACCATGAGAGGGAGGCGAAGGTCGTGGGAGGTGCGACAGTTGATGGAATTAAGTGAAGTTACATCCACGCGCCGGCATGGTGTGCGAACAGGTAGAAGCTATACCGTCAAGCCTACGATATGGGTCTAGTAGACATGACATCTAGTGGGTCCCGCATAGTACTCGAGAACTCTTTGTGGGCTTGCAGCTGTTTATCCACCGGGCAAGCCAACAACCCCAAGACGTTCGCACGCCGTACTCGTCCCCGTTTCTACTACTACCTTAGAACAGTTCGCTCCCAGTCATCCCGTCCTTTCACATTACACTAGTTCAACTTCTCCTAACCCTCCTCCAAAATCCATGGCCTCCCAAATCTCCATGGTCGCCGCTGAGTACCAGGTTAGAGCCATCACCAGCGATGAGTTCATCGTCATCTACACACGTGGATCCGCGATGGTGAAAGCATGCCTTGCTCGCTTCCTACGCATGTTCAACAGTTCAAAGAATGAGTGGGTCATTTGGGCTAGATGTTGAGTGCACCACAGTCCTGGAAAGAGAGAAGATTCTAAAGGAGGCAGAGAAGAAGAAGCCCGCCGTGATCCAGGTTTGCATACATAACGTGTGCTTGGTCTACCACATATGCCATGCCGACGTTGAGTACCAGGATTTTAAGAACTTCCTCAAGGACGAAAGAGTTAAATTCATTACTGTAGACTTTAGGAACGACAGCGATGTCCTGGGTCGGATAGGCCTCGTTGTAGGCCAGCCCTTTGATCTCCAGAAGGCAAGCCTGGTGTCCTCCTCTCAGCCTTCAATGCTGACCCTGGCAGCAGCCATGATTGATCCTTCGTATGCTAAACTGAAGAAACCTCACCATGAGTTTCATCATGCATGGGAGTCAAACACATTTGATGAAGATCACATCCTGTACGCAGCAATGGATGCCTACCTTTGTTTAAATATCTACAAGGGTTGGATGAAGAAGTAGAGCCCAGTGTCCAGTTCAAGCAAAGAAGCGTCGGTGAAGAGGAAGAGGGATGAGGACGAAGTCGAGGACGTGGACTCGGACTCGGACTCCAAGTAAGGTGGCAGTGCCGTCGCTCATGCTGGTTCTACTGAAGTGTCAAGCAGACTAGTTGCTTAGTTTTATTTCAGGGGTGTGTTGTGCTGAGACCCCAACAGAACTATGTTTATGTTCTTTCTCATTATTTGAACTCTTTAGTGCGCATGATAGTACCGATTACTATGTCTTACTCTTGTTCTTCTTGCAGTTGGTACTACTGCTCGTATCTTCGTGTTCCTCTTGTACTTAATCGTTCGTACTAGTAGTATAATTTGGGTCGATCGATTTGTGAAAGAAGTTCGATGGGCGAAGGAAGAAGACGGCAATGAAGCTACCCTAGTATCTATATTAGGGTGGCAGGGTGCCCATGATCTATCTTATGAGTGTTGGGTGTGGAATGCAATTTGCCGGAAAAAATGGATCATGCCCGGGGTTAAACGGATGGCGGGGGTGGGGGGAGCATGGCGGTGGCAGGCGGCTCATGGGAGGGCGGGGCGGCGGCGGCAGGCGGTTAGGAGTGTGGCGGGCTGAGAAGATGAACAGTGCAGCAATTTCGGAGGTTGAAGAAGCCCTTCCAGCCATCCATGTTGCATCCAACGGCTGACAAGAGTCGACTGACCCAAATTGCTCCTTCAGATTGCAGGATCCACATGGCATTCAAGGTCTCGAAGGTAGATTCCGCGTCCGCACCCGGTTTGCGGGCTCGGCGCCGGCGTGACCGGCTTTCGCCGCGACAGCCACCATGCGCGCCTCCTCCACGCGGGCGGAGACGACAAACGTTAGTTCCTCCTCGCCGGCGTGCTGGAGCACGCGGTCATCCTCCTCCTCATACGCTGCGTGCATAGACACGGCTCCACCAGCTGCTCGCGTGCTTGGCAGTGCGGCAACATCGTGAGGAGGGACTGCAGACGACGTGAGCGGGCGAGCCTTTGGCTTCTTGGCACAGGGATGGCGGCGACACGACGGTGATGGCGAGAAATTGTTGGCCGGAGCAGGCGGGCGCCGTCATGCACAACAACGGCGGCGGCACATTGATGAGTGCGCGTATGGGAGCTTTGTTTAGTTTTATATAGGGTGGGTCAAACTTAAAAGAAAACCGTACTAGTACACGTAAACATTAGACTGAGGCAGCGCTTATATTTAGTTACCACAACAATGATACGGAATCCTGTGCAAGCGCGTGAACCGCAGCCGCGCGGTCGATCGAACGGTGTGTCACCGTGTCGCGCTCGAAGGACATCCACCGAACCTTTTTGTGTGTGTGAAAATAATCCCCGAATATTACTCAACTTTTTTTCCTGGAAAAGTTCTTGACGCTACAATATTTCCATATATTTGAATTTAGCTCCAGTTCGTGTTTATTTGGATTTCGACGTTTTAGGTGCGCACTAGTTTTTTTATACCGATTTTGTGTGTGTGACTGAGAGAGAACGTGTGTATGTGTCCATATGTGTGTTGTGGCGGAAGGGCAATGTGGAGAGGGTGTGCGTGTGATAGAGACATAGAGAGGTGTGAATGTGCAAATGATCATGCATGAGTAAGACATAGACAGATGCCGATATATTGTGTATACATGAGAGAACGGTCTTTTATTTAACTTGTGTGTGTGTGAGAGAGAGATAGATAGAGGGGAGCATCCGTAACACGACAACCATCTCTCTCGATTCTCCCGTCCCTTGCACGATTGCATGTAACACATGCATCAACGCACACATTTTGACACCCTCACCCGGCCCCTGCCCACCTCAAGGCCCGCACATCGCTCTTTATCTCGCACGCACAATCTCTTTTTGAAAACCCTATTATGTAGCTTTCCATCACATACACACACATTTCTCTCCATAGGTTTGATTTCTCTCAATATCTGACACACGCACACACACACCCCCTCCCCCGAGCACACAATTCATCCCCATCCAAGGTTATATGGCGACCACTCTCGCTTGTGCTTCTCTGCACCCCAGCATGCACAACACCTCAATCTTCAAAGAGGGCGTCGAGGAGATCGAAGACGGCGACCACACTGCACTAGAGAATGCGGGGCCATTTGGAAGCAGGATGATGTGACGATGGCTGACTGACTCTTCCCCCCCTCTCTCCCGCACAAAATTACCAATCCCTCTCTCCCCCACACAAAATGATCAACCCCTCAACCCACGAGATCCTTCCCCTCTCATCCATGTTTTTCCAGCTCTCTCATCAAACCTGTTGTCTCTTCTCCTTCCACGTGTACAGGATCCCGATGCACACGCATCTCACCTATGATACATGTCTCCATCTTTCTCACAGACCTAACTTCTTCCTCTCTCTATCTCTCTCTATCTCTCTCTGTCTCGTTAGGCTTGTCTCCTACTCTCTCGTCCACATACATACAATCTTTCCCGCCCTATCCGCTCCATCTTCGCAAGATCTCTCCCACATTGGGATGTGTTCAAAATGTTACTTTTATAATGGATGATGTAGAGTTATGGTTGGTTTTATTGCATCCTACAAAGTAATAACTATGAAATGCATTTAGATTCTCATTTTACTAGGTTTATGTGAGTTTGAGCATATTGTGAAGTACTAT
The DNA here is from genome assembly GCA_021605205.1 of Aegilops longissima. NCBI lineage: Eukaryota > Viridiplantae > Streptophyta > Magnoliopsida > Poales > Poaceae > Aegilops > Aegilops longissima. Next base: position 16,608 of record JAHIAM010002913.1, read on the forward strand.
AGACCCTGTATACATCTTGGAATTCAACAATGATTGCAAGTATTGAATTGTATAGACCATTACATTCGAAGTTAGTAGCCTAATATATTTATTTCACAATTACAACAAATGATTAATTCAGTACAAACTAAGAAAACAAATGTGTACTCCCTCCGTTTTTATTTAAGTCCGCGTATTAGCATTGGTCAAAGTCAAGTTTTGTAAACTCTCAGAAAGTTTATAACAAAAAATATTAACACATATAATACAGTAACAAATAAATACCATTAGATTCATCATTGAATGTACTTTCACATCATACATATTTGTTATGGTAAATGTTTATATTTTTCTATAAACTTGGTCAAACTTTAGGAAGTTTGACTTTGGTCAAACCTAATATGCAAAGTTAATAAAAACGAAGGGATTACTAGTAGTTACTAGCACTACTCACTAGTTGCTTAGCCCAATCACCCAACACACCACATGGGGAGTTCAGTGTCACAAAATTTTGAGGTCGGCGGGAAAATCTCCCGTGACCCTGATTGAGCGGTCTTGAAGTTACCATCATAGCCTTGAACAGGCCTACGGATGGCGCTTGGTAGGGGTTGTTTTCGTAACTTCAGGTTCACCCTACCCAGCCAACCCCACCCCGGCACCCAGAGTAGTACACCTGAATACTCCCCATTTTCTATACCCACCGCAAAATAGACTTCTCCACGACACCACAGCCTTCGTGCTCCTCCCATTCTACATCGGCGCACTCATCCACTATAGCGCATCTGCCTCATCGACGACCTCGTACGCCGCACTGGAGCCGGTCCACCGTCATCATCGTACACGGAGCCTCTTCCCCGGCACCATCTTCCATGGTCTCGGATCTGCTCCCGGAAGCCGACGCCAAGCGCAGAAGCACCACCGTCGTGGAAAATGAACTGACTCCCGTTGCCGACCATGATGCACAGAGGCTTCCGCGACCATCGTTCTCCTCCTCGATTGGTAATGTGTGTATTGAATCACTTAGCAGTACATGTGCAGTTCCAATTTTGTTCATACCTACCCTTCAAATTTCCTGGTTGCTATTGTTCCCGTAAAAGTAATTGGTTATAGCCTCCATGGTCCAACAGAATATTAGCTTGTAATTGTGCTTCGCTCCTGTATCGCGCTGTGCTTGGGTAGGTTCTTCATCTGCAACCAGTAGTGTGGCAAATCATGGAAAGTTTTTTAGAACTAACAAGATGCCCATGCGTTGCACGCATCAAGATGCATTTGTATGAGTAGTTTATCTTGGGAGAAACGGATGAACGAGGGAAGGCCTAATTTGCAAATCTCGAGAGGGGTGTGGGTATCTTTCTGCAAAATTACCATAGTTTCCTTCCTATCCGTCGGATATAAATCGGACGGCCTATATTGCAGGATGGCAGGCACAACAACATCACCAACTCTTTTTTTTAAAAGAAAAAAAGAGTAGAGAGTAGAGAAGTAGAGATAAATATAAAATATAAAATAAATATAATAGTAGAGAAGAGAGTAAAGATAGCAGGGACGTCGGGAAAGGATAGCGCGCGCGTGGGAAAAATAGGCCGGGCGCGCGTGATAACCCACAAGTATAGGGGATCAATTGTATCCTCTTTCGATAAGAGTGTCGAACCCAACAAGGAGCTAAAGGTAGAACAAATATTCCCTCAAGTTCTATCGACCACCGATACAACTCTACGCATGCTTAACGTTCGCTTTACCTAGAATAAGTATGCAACTAGAAGTACTTTGTAGGTGTTGTTGGATAGGTTTGCAAGATAATAAAGAGTGCGTAAATAAAAAGTAGGGGCTGTTTAGATGAAGACACAACTAAGTTAGTTTTAGTAGAGAGCTTTTTGTCACACAAGAAAGTTATTTGTCCCTAGGCAATCGATAACTAGACCGGTAATCATTATTGCAATTTTTTTTGAGGGAGAGGCATAAGCTAACTTACTTCCTCTTCTTGGATCATATGCACTTATGATTGGAACTCTAGCAAGCATCCACAACTACTAAAGATCATTAAGGTAAAACCCAACCATAGCATTAAAGCATCAAGTCCTCTTTATCCCATACGCAACAACCCCCTTACTCCGGTTTATGCTTCTGTCACTCAAGCAACCTACTATAAGCGAATCATGAACGTATTGCAACACCCTACAACAGGAATCCCTCACGCTTGCGCGACACGGAGAGCACCATAGGACATCACCAATAATAAAACATGCAACTCAAACCAATCACGATCATCAATTACCCATAGGACAAAACGGATCTACTCAAACATCATAGGATAGCCATACATCATTGGGAAATAATATATAGCGTTGAGCACCATGTTTAAGTAGAGATTACATCGGGTAAAAGAGGGGTTACACCGCTGCATAGAGGGGGGAAGAGTTGGTGATGAGGGCGGTGAAGTTGTTGGTGTAGATTGCGGTGAAGATGATGGCCCCCGGCGGCGTTCCGACACCACCGGAAGAGAGGGGGAGAGGCCCCCTTCTTCTTTGACCTTCTCCCTAGATGGGAGAAGGGTTTCCCCTCTGGTCCTTGGTCTCCATGGCATGGGAGGGGCGAGAGCCCCTCCGAGATTGGATCTGTCTCTCTGTCTCTCTCTGTTTCTGCGCTCCCAGATCTGGCCTTTCACCGTTTCTTATATTCCCGGAGATCCGTAACTCCGATTGAATTGAAATTTGAACATGATTTTTATCCAGATATTAGATTTCTTTTGGGGAAAGAAGGGTAGCAACCGCCTTACGGGGTGTCCACGAGGGTCAGGGGCATGCCCCCTACCTCATGGCCCCCTCGGGCATCGTCTCGCGTTGATTCCACTTCCCTAAATTGACATATATTCCAAAAAAATCTCTGTCAGTTTTTATCCCGTTTGGACTCCATTTGATATTGGTTTCTGCGAAACAAAAAACATGCAACAGACATGAACTGGCACTGGGCACTGGATCAATATGTTAGTCCCAAAAATAGTATGAAAAGTTGCCAAAAGTATACGAAAGTTGAAGAATATTGACATGGAACAATAAAAAATTATAGATACGACGGAGACGTATCAGCATCCCCAAGATTAATTCATGCTCGTCCTCGAGTAGGTAAATGATAAAAAAGATAATTTTTGATGTGGAATGCTACCTAGCATAATCTTGATCATATGTCTAATCATGGCATGAATATTAAGATATGAGTGATTCAAAGCAATAGTCTATCATTTGACATAAAAACAATAATACTTCAAGCCTACTAATAAAGCAATCATGTCTTTTCAAAATAACAAGGCCAAAGAAAGTTATCCCTACAAAATCATATAGTCTGGCTATGCTCCATCTTCACCACACATAATATTCACGCCATGCACAACCCCGATGACAAGCCAAGCAATTGGTTCATACTTTTTAACACGCTTAAGCTTTTTCAACCCTCACGCAATACATGAGCGCGAGCCATGGACATAGCACTATAGGTGGAATAGAATATGATGATGGGGGTTATGTGGAGAAGACAAAAAAGGAGAAAGTCTCACATCGACGCGGCTAATCAACGGGCTATGGAGATGCCCATCAATTGATGGCAATGCGAGGAGTAGGGATTGCCATGCAACGGATGCACTAGACCTATAAGTGTATGAAAGCTCAACAAAAGAAACTAAGTGGGTGTGCATCCAACTTGCTTGCTCACGAAGACCTAGGGCATTTTGAGGAAGCCCATCGTTGGAATATACAAGCCAAGTTCTATAATGAAAAATTCCCACTAGTATATGAAAGTGACAACATAGGAGACAATCTATATGAAGAACATGGTGCTACTTTGAAGCACAAGATATGAGACTCACTACATGAAGAACATGGTGCTACTTTGAAGCACAAGTGTGGAAAAAGAGATAGTAACATTGCCCCTTTTTTATTTATTTTCTTTTTTTCTTTTTTTCTTTGGCCTTTTTCTTTTTCTTTTTGGCCTTTCTTTTTTTGGGGACAATGCTCTAATAATGATGATCATCACACTTCTATTTACTTACAACTCAATATTACAACTCAATACTAGAAGAAAGATATGACTCTATATGAATGCCTCTGGCGGTGTACCGGGATGTGCAATGATCTAGCGTAGCAATGCCATCAGAAAATGGACAAGCCATGAAAACATCATGCTAGCTATCTTACGATCATGTAAAGCAATATGACAATAAATGCTCAAGTCATGTATATGATGATGATGGAAGTTGCATGGCAATATATCTCAGAATGGCTATGGAAATGCCATGATAGGTAGGTATGGTGGCTGTTTTGAGGAAGATATAAGGAGGCTTATGTGTGACAGAGCGTATCATATCACGGGATTTGGATGCACCGGCGAAGTTTGCACCAACTCTCGAGGTGAGAGGGCAATGCACGGTACCAAAGAGGCTAGCAATGATGGAAGGGTGAGAGTGCGTATAATCCATGGACTCAATCATTAGTCATAAAGAACTCACATACTTATTGCAAAAATCTATTAGTCATTGAAACAAAGTACTACGCGCATGCTCCTAGGGGGATAGATTGGTAGAGAAAGACCATCGCTCGTCCCCGACCGCCACTCATAAGGAAGACAATCAACAAATACCTCATGCTCCAACTTTGTTACTGTAACATCCCAAATTTTCAATTTGGCATGTTATACATAGGTCATCCATGCATATCATATTTTATTGCATATTCATTTGCTATCCTCGAAATCCTAAGCAACTCAAGGACCCTCGGAGAGTTGGGGATTTCTTTTTCGATTTTCATATTTGAATTTTATCAAATAATGAAAGACGAGGATATTGAATTTTATTATTTTTCTCTCCGGAAAAATATTTCAAGTTTAAAATAAACGAGAGGAGATAATATGACATCTCCAAAACTAATTGAAATACCGGAGGAAAAATGTTAAAATCATTTTTGGGATTTTATTTTACCTATTTGGAATTTTATTTGCCTAGTGAAAAATTTGCATATGTTTAAAAATTTGCATTTTAGGGGCCAAGAAAAGTTCATCTTGTTCTAAATATTTTATTTAGGCAAAGAAAACTTGTTTTGGAATTTTTAGATTTTTATTTATTTTCCTAGGGTTTTTACAATTTTCGGCGGAATGTTTTAAAAAAAAGAGAACCGCGCCGATGGGGCTAGCAGCCCAGCCTGGCGGCTTGACCCGGCCGCCGGCCGCCCCCCCCTGCCTGCCAGCCGCCGCCGCGCCTTGCGCGGACATGGAGTCGGCGGACTCTCCCGCCGCCTGCCCCTCCTCCAAGCCACCTCCCTCCCTCTTTAAATATCCCCCTCTCCCCTTAGCCACCACCGCCGCCACCATCGCCACGCCGCCGCCCGGACCAGGGGGAGCCCGAGCCGCCCGCCGCCTTAGTCGCCGTCGCCGCCTCCAGCGCCGTCGTCGTTGCCCCCTCGCCGAGCCGCCGCCCGCCCGCCCTCGCCGCCCCTCGCCCGGAGCCGCCGCCCGCCCGCGGACGACCTCGCGGAGGTAGCCCGTTGCCGTTTTTTTAATATCCCTTCGGTTTTTTTTAAAAACCCTAGCCCGTTTTTTATATATATTAGATCGGTTTTATTTCCCGGTTTATTTATTTTGAAAACGTTCACTCGTTCGTTCGTTTTTACGAACATGTTCGTCGTTTAGTCTTTACTAACGAGCGTTCGTTCGTTTAGGCGTTCGTTGATTTCTTTTATCGGAATTATTCGCGGTTATTCGAATTTGATTCTGAACCAATGTTCAAACCAGTATAACTTTTAAGCTCGTTTATCG
>JAHIAM010002914.1:0-26855 GCA_021605205.1 Aegilops longissima
GATTTCCATAGTTGTTGAACCCCAAGATGCGCTTATGTGTCGGTCATCAACACTCACAGTTTTGGCCGATTCTGGCCTGTTTCGTAGACTATTACTCACTGTTCTGGGGTCCCGGAGTGATTTCCATAGTTGTTGAACACCAAGGTGCGGTTATGTGTCGGTCATCAACACTCACAGTTTTGGCCGATTCTGGCCCGTTTCGTGGACTATTACTCACCGTTTTGGGGTCCCGAGTGATTTCCATAGTTGTTGAACCCCAAGGTGCGCTTATGTGTCGATCATCAACACTCACAGTTTTGGCCGATTCTGGCCCGTTTCGTGGACTATTACTCACCGTTTTGGGGTCCCGAAGTGATTTCCATAGTTGTTGAACCCCAAGGTGCGCTTATGTGTCGATCATCAACACTCACAGTTTTGGCCAATTCTGGCCGGTTTCATGGACTATTACTCACCGTTTTGGGGTCCCGGAGTGATTTCCATAGTTGTTGAACCCCAAGGTGCGCTTATGTGTGGATCATCAACACTCACAGTTTTGGCCGATTCTGGCCCGTTTCATGGACTATTACTCACTGTTATGGGGTCCCGGAGTGATTTCCATAGTTGTTGAACCCCAAGGTGAGCTTATGTGTCGGTCATCAACACTCACAGTTTTGGCCGATTCTGTCCTGTTTCGTGGACTATTACTCACTATTTAGGGGCCCCGGAGTGATTTCCACGATTAACGAACCCTGGGATGCGTTTACGTGTCGGTCATCAACGCTCGGAGTTTTGGCCGATTCTTGCCCGTTTCATGGACTATTACTCATCGTTTTGGGGTTCCGGAGTGATTTCCATAGTTGTCGAACCCCAAGATGCGCTTATGTGTCGGTCATCAACACTCACAGTTTTGGCCGATTCTGGCCTGTTTCGTGGACTATTACTCACTGTTCTGGGGTCCCGGAGTGATTTCCATAGTTGTTGAACACCAAGGTGCGGTTATGTGTCGGTCATCAACACTCACATTTTTGGCCGATTCTTGCCCGTTTCGTGGATTATTACTCATTGTTTTGGGGTCCCGGAGTGATTTCCACGATCAACGAACCCTAAGTGCGTTTACGTGTCGATTATCAACACTCGTAGTTTTGGCGATTCTGGCCCGTTTCGTGGACTATTACTCACCGCTTTGGGGTCCCGGTGATTTCCATAGTTGTTGAACCCCAAGGTGCGCTTATGTGTCGATCATCAACACTCACAGTTTTGGCCGATTCTGGCGGTTTCATGGACTATTACTCACCGTTTTGGGGTCCGGGTGATTTCCATAGTTGTTGAACCCAAGGTGCGCCAAGGTTATGTGGATCATCAACACTCACAGTTTTGGCCGATTCTGGCCCGTTTCATGGACTATTACTCACTGTTTTGGGGTCCCGAGTGATTTCCATAGTTGTTGAACCCCAAGGTGAGCTTATGTGTCGGTCATCAACACTCACAGTTTTTTGGACTATTACTCACTATTTGGGGTCCCTGCCCGGTGATTTATGTGTCGATCATCAACACTCACAGTTTTGGCCGATTCTGCCTTTCATGGACTATTACTCACCGTTTTGGGGTCCGAGTGATTTCCATAGTTGTTGATCCCCAAGGTGCGCTTATGTGTGGATCATCAACACTCACAGTTTTGGCCGATTCTGGCCCGTTTCATGGACTATTACTCACCGTTTTGGGGTCCCGGAGTGATTTCCATAGTTGTTGAACCCCAAGGTGAGCTTATGTGTCGGTCATCAACACTCACAGTTTTGGCCGATTCTGCCTGTTTCGTGGACTATTACTCACTATTTTGGGGTCCCGGAGTGATTTCCACGATTAACGAACCCTAGGGTGCGTTTACGTGTCGGTCATCAACGCTCGGAGTTTTGGCCGATTCTTGCCCGTTTCATGGACTATTACTCATCGTTTTGGGGTTCCGGAGTGATTTCCATAGTTGTCGAACCCCAAGATGCGCTTATGTGTCGGTCATCAACACTCACAGTTTTGGCCGATTCTGGCCTGTTTCGTAGACTATTACTCACTGTTCTGGGGTCCCGGAGTGATTTCCATAGTTGTTGAACACCAAGGTGCGGTTATGTGTCGGTCATCAACACTCACATTTTTGGCCGATTCTGGCCCGTTTCGTGGACTATTACTCACTGTTTTGGGTCCCGAGTGATTTCCACGATCAACGAACCCTAGGGTACGTTTACGTGTCGATTATCAACACTCGTAGTTTTGGCCGATTCTGGCCCGTTTCGTGGACTATTACTCACCGTTTTGGGGTCCCGAAGTGATTTCCATAGTTGTTGAACCCCAAGGTGCGCTTATGTGTCGATCATCAACACTCACAGTTTTGGCCGATTCTGGCCGGTTTCATGGACTATTACTCACCGTTTTGGGGTCCCGGAGTGATTTCCATAGTTGTTGAACCCCAAGGTGCGCTTATGTGTGGATCATCAACACTCACAGTTTTGGCCGATTCTGGCCCGTTTCATGGACTATTACTCACCGTTATGGGTCCCGAGTGATTTCCATAGTTGTTGAACCCCAAGGTGCGCTTATGTGTGTCGGTCATCAACACTCACAGTTTTGGCCGATTCTTGCCCGTTTCGTGGACTATTACTCACTATTTGGGGTCCCGGGTGATTTCCATAGTTGTTGAACCCCAAGATGCGCTTATGTGTCGGTCATCAACACTCACAGTTTTGGCGATTCTGGCCTGTTTCATGGACTATTACTCACCGTTTTGGGGTCCGGAGTGATTTCCATAGTTGTTGAACCCCAAGGTGCGGTTATGTGTCGGTCATCAACACTCACAGTTTTGGCGATTCTGGCCCGTTTCGTGGACTATTACTCACTGTTTTGGGGTCCGGAGTGATTTCCATATTGTTGAACCCTAAGGTGCGTTTACGTGTCGATCATCAACACTCGCAGTTTTGGCTGATTCTGGCCCGTTTCGTGGACTATTACTCACCGTTTTGGGGTCCCGAAGTGATTTCCATAGTTGTTGAACCCCAAGGTGCGCTTATGTGTCGATCATCAACACTCACAGTTTTGGCCGATTCTGTCCCGTTTCATGGACTATTACTCACCGTTTTGGGGTCCCGGAGTGATTTCCATAGTTGTTGAACCCCAAGGTGCGCTTATGTGTGGATCATCAACACTCACAGTTTTGGCCGATTCTGGCCCGTTTCATGGACTATTACTCACTGTTATGGGGTCCCGGAGTGATTTCCATAGTTGTTGAACCCCAAGGTGAGCTTATGTGTCGGTCATCAACACTCACAGTTTTGGCCGATTCTGTCCCGTTTCGTGGACTATTACTCACTATTTTGGGGCCCCGAGTGATTTCCACGATTAACGAACCCTGGGGTGCGTTTACGTGTCGGTCATCAACGCTCGGAGTTTTGGCTGATTCTTGCCCGTTTCATGGACTATTACTCATCGTTTTGGGGTTCCGGAGTGATTTCCATAGTTGTCGAACCCCAAGATGCGCTTATGTGTCGGTCATCAACACTCACAGTTTTGGCCGATTCTGGCCCGTTCCGTGGACTATTACTCACTGTTTTGGGGTCCCGGGTGATTTCCATAGTTGTTGAACACCAAGGTGCGGTTATGTGTCGGTCATCAACACTCACATTTTGGCGATTCTGGCCCGTTTCGTGGACTATTACTCATTGTTTTGGGGTCCTGAGTGATTTCCACGATCAACGAACCCTAGGTGCGTTTACGTGTCGGTCATCAACACTCGTAGTTTTGGTCGATTCTGGCCCGTTTCTTGGACTATTACTCACCGTTTTGGGGTCCCGCGATTTCCATAGTTGTTGAACCCCAAGGTGCGCTTATGTGTCGATCATCAACACTCACAGTTTTGGCCGATTCTGGCCCGTTTCATGGACTATTACTCACCGTTTTGGGGTCCGGGTGATTTCCATAGTTGTTGAACCCAAGGTGTGCTTATGTGTGGATCATCAACACTCACAGTTTTGGCGATTCTGGCCGTTTCATGGACTATTACCGTTTGGGGTCCTGAGTGATTTCCATAGTTGTTGAACTCACTTATGTGTCGGTCATTTTGGGGTCATCAACTGTTTTGGGGGTGATTTCCATAGTTGTTGAACTCACCGCTTTGGGGTCCCGAGTGATTTCCATAGTTGTTGAACCCCAAGGTGCGCTTATGTGCGATCATCAACACTCACAGTTTTGGCCGATTCTGCCCGTTTCATGGACTATTACTCACCGTTTTGGGGTCCCGAGTGATTTCCATAGTTGTTGAACCCCAAGGTGCGCTTATGTGTGGATCATCAACACTCACAGTTTTGGCGATTCTGGCCCGTTTCATGGACTATTACTCACTGTTATGGGGTCCCGGGTGATTTCCATAGTTGTTGAACCCCAAGTTGTTGAACCCCAAGGTGAGCTTATGTGTCGGTCATCAACACTCACAGTTTTGGCGATTCTGTCCTGTTTCGTGGACTATTACTCACTATTTTGGGGTCCGGGTGATTTCCACGATTAACGAACCCAGGGTGCGTTTACGTGTCGGTCATCAACGCTCGGAGTTTTGGCGATTCTTGCCCGTTTCATGGACTATTACTCATCGTTTTGGGGTTCGGAGTGATTTCCATAGTTGTTGAACCCCAAGATGCGCTTATGTGTCGGTCATCAACACTCACAGTTTTGGCGATTCTGCCTGTTTCGTGGACTATTACTCACTGTTTTGGGGTCCCGGAGTGATTTCCATAGTTGTTGAACACCAAGGTGCGGTTATGTGTCGGTCATCAACACTCACATTTTTGGCCGATTCTTGCCCGTTTCGTGGACTATTACTCATTGTTTTGGGGTCCCGGAGTGATTTCCACGATCAACGAAACCTAGGGTACGTTTACGTGTCGATTATCAACACTCGTAGTTTTGGCCGATTCTGGCCCGTTTCATGGACTATTACTCACCGTTTTGGGGTCCCGAAGTGATTTCCATAGTTGTTGAACCCCAAGGTGCGCTTATGTGTCGATCATCAACACTCACAGTTTTGGCCGATTCTGGCCGGTTTCATGGACTATTACTCACCGTTTTGGGGTCCCGGAGTGATTTCCATAGTTGTTGAACCCCAAGGTGCGCTTATGTGTGGATCATCAACACTCACAGTTTTGGCCGATTCTGGCCCGTTTCATGGACTATTACTCACTGTTATGGGGTCCCGGGTGATTTCCATAGTTGTTTGAATCCACTCACAGTTTTGGTGCGTTTCGTGGACTATTATGTGGTCATCAACACTCAACACTCAGTTTTGGCGATTCTTGCCCGTTTCATGGACTATTACTCATCGTTTTGGGGTCCGAGTGATTTCCATAGTTGTTGAACCCCAAGATGCGCTTATGTGTCGGTCATCAACACTCACAGTTTTGGCGATTCTGGCCTGTTTCGTGGACTATTACTCACTGTTTTGGGGTCCGGAGTGATTTCCATAGTTGTTGAACCCCAAGGTGCGGTTATGTGTCGGTCATCAACACTCACATTTTGGCCGATTCTGGCCCGTTTCGTGGACTATTACTCACTGTTTTGGGGTCCCGGTGATTTCCACGATGTTGAACCCTAGGTGCGCTTATGTGTCGATTATCAACACTCGTAGTTTTGGCCGATTCTGGCCCGTTTCGTGGACTATTACTCACCGTTTTGGGGTCCCGAAGTGATTTCCATAGTTGTTGAACCCCAAGGTGCGCTTATGTGTCGATCATCAACACTCACAGTTTTGGCCAATTCTGGCCGGTTTCATGGACTATTACTCACCGTTTTGGGGTCCCGGAGTGATTTCCATAGTTGTTGAACCCCAAGGTGCGCTTATGTGTGGATCATCAACACTCACAGTTTTGGCCGATTCTGGCCCGTTTCATGGACTATTACTCACTGTTATGGGGTCCCGGAGTGATTTCCATAGTTGTTGAACCCCAAGGTGAGCTTATGTGTCGGTCATCAACACTCACAGTTTTGGCCGATTCTGTCCTGTTTCGTGGACTATTACTCACTATTTAGGGGCCCCGGAGTGATTTCCACGATTAACGAACCCTGGGGTGCGTTTACGTGTCGGTCATCAACGCTCGGAGTTTTGGCGATTCTTGCCGTTTCATGGACTATTACTCATCGTTTTGGGGTTCGGGTGATTTCCATAGTTGTTGAACCCCAAGATGCGCTTATGTGTCGGTCATCAACACTCACAGTTTTGGCGATTCGGCCTGTTTCGTGAACTATTACTCACTTTTGGGGTCCCGGGTGATTTCCATAGTTGTTGAACACCAAGGTGCGGTTATGTGTCGGTCATCAACACTCACATTTTGGCGATTCTGGCCCGTTTCGTGGACTATTACTCATTGTTTTGGGGTCCGAGTGATTTCACGATCAACGAACCTAAGGTGCGTTTACGTGTCGATTATCAACACTCGTAGTTTTGGCGATTCTCGCCCGTTTCGTGGACTATTACTCACCGTTTTGGGGTCCCAAGTGATTTCCATAGTTGTTGAACCCCAAGGTGCGCTTATGTGTCGATCATCAACACTCACAGTTTTGGCCGATTCTGGCCGTTTCATGGACTATTACTCACCGTTTTGGGGTCCCGGGTGATTTCCATAGTTGTTGAACCCCAAGGTGCGCTTATGTGTGGATCATCAACACTCACAGTTTTGGCGATTCTGGCCCGTTTCATGGACTATTACTCACTGTTTTATGGGGTCCGGGTGATTTCCATAGTTGTTGAACCCCAAGGTGAGCTTATGTGTCGGTCATCAACACTCACAGTTTTGGCGATTCTGTCCTGTTTCGTGGACTATTACTCACTATTTAGGGGTCCCGGGTGATTTCCACGATTAACGAACCCAGGGTGCGTTTACGTGTCGGTCATCAACGCTCGGAGTTTTGGCGATTCTTGCCCGTTTCATGGACTATTACTCATCGTTTTGGGGTTCGGGTGATTTCCATAGTTGTTGAACCCCAAGATGCGCTTATGTGTCGGTCATCAACACTCACAGTTTTGGCGATTCTGGCCTGTTTCGAGACTATTACTCACTGTTTTGGGGTCCGGGTGATTTCCATAGTTGTTGAACACCAAGGTGCGGTTATGTGTCGGTCATCAACACTCACATTTTGGCCGATTCTGGCCCGTTTCGTGGACTATTACTCATTGTTTTGGGGTCCGGGTGATTTCCACGATCAACGAACCCTAGGGTGCGTTTACGTGTCGATTATCAACACTTCGTAGTTTTGGCGATTCTGGCCGTTTCTTGGACTATTACTCACCGTTTTGGGGTCCCAAGTGATTTCCATAGTTGTTGAACCCCAAGGTGCGCTTATGTGTCGATCATCAACACTCACAGTTTTGGCTGATTCTGGCCGGTTTCATGGACTATTACTCACCGTTTTGGGGTCCCGAGTGATTTCCATAGTTGTTGAACCCCAAGGTGCGCTTATGTGTGGATCATCAACACTCACATTTTGGCGATTCTGGCCCGTTTCATGGACTATTACTCACTGTTTTGGGGTGATTTCCACGGCGACTAACCCGAGTGATTTCCATAGTTGTTGAACCCCAAGGTGAGCTTATGTGTCGGTCATCAACACTCACAGTTTTGGCGATTCTGTCCTGTTTCGTGGACTATTACTCACTATTTGGGGGGCCCCGGGTGATTTCCACGATTAACGAACCCCAGGATGCGTTTACGTGTCGGTCATCAACGCTCGGAGTTTTGGCGATTCTTGCCCGTTTCATGGACTATTACTCATCGTTTTGGGGTTCGGGTGATTTCCATAGTTGTTGAACCCCAAGATGCGCTTATGTGTCGGTCATCAACACTCACAGTTTTGGCGATTCTGGCCTGTTTCGTGAACTATTACTCACTGTTTTGGGGTCCGGAGTGATTTCCATAGTTGTTGAACACCAAGGTGCGGTTATGTGTCGGTCATCAACACTCACATTTTGGCGATTCTGGCCCGTTTCGTGGACTATTACTCATTGTTTTGGGGTCCGGGTGATTTCCACGATCAACGAACCCTAGGGTACGTTTACGTGTCGATTATCAACACTCGTAGTTTTGGCCGATTCTGGCCCGTTTCGTGGACTATTACTCACCGTTTTGGGGTCCCGAAGTGATTTCCATAGTTGTTGAACCCCAAGGTGCGCTTATGTGTCGATCATCAACACTCACAGTTTTGGCCAATTCTGGCCGGTTTCATGGACTATTACTCACCGTTTTGGGGTCCGGGTGATTTCCATAGTTGTTGAACCCCAAGGTGCGCTTATGTGTGGATCATCAACACTCACAGTTTTGGCGATTCTGGCCCGTTTCATGGACTATTACTCACTGTTATGGGGTCCCGGAGTGATTTCCATAGTTGTTGAACCCCAAGGTGAGCTTATGTGTCGGTCATCAACACTCACAGTTTTGGCGATTCTGTCCTGTTTCGTGGACTATTACTCACTATTTAGGGGCCCGAGTGATTTCCACGATTAACGAACCCCAGGGTGCGTTTACGTGTCGGTCATCAACGCTCGGAGTTTTGGCGATTCTTGCCCGTTTCATGGACTATTACTCATCGTTTTGGGGTCCGAGTGATTTCCATAGTTGTTGAACCCCAAGATGCGCTTATGTGTCGGTCATCAACACTCACAGTTTTGGCGATTCTGGCCTGTTTCGTGAACTATTACTCACTGTTTTGGGGTCCCGGGTGATTTCCATAGTTGTTGAACACCAAGGTGCGGTTATGTGTCGGTCATCAACACTCACATTTTGGCGATTCTGCCCGTTTCGTGGACTATTACTCATTGTTTTGGGGTCCGGGTGATTTCCACGATCAACGAACCCTAGGTGCGTTTACGTGTCGATTATCAACACTCGTAGTTTTGGCGATTCTGGCCCGTTTCTTGGACTATTACTCACCGTTTTGGGGTCCCAAGTGATTTCCATAGTTGTTGAACCCCAAGGTGCGCTTATGTGTCGATCATCAACACTCACAGTTTTGGCCAATTCTGGCGGTTTCATGGACTATTACTCACCGTTTTGGGGTCCGGGTGATTTCCATAGTTGTTGAACCCCAAGGTGCGCTTATGTGTGGATCATCAACACTCACAGTTTTGGCCGATTCTGGCCCGTTTCATGGACTATTACTCACTGTTATGGGGTCGGGAGTGGAGTGATTTCCATAGTTGTTGAACCCCAAGGTGAGCTTATGTGTCGGTCATCAACACTCACAGTTTTGGCCGATTCTGTCCGTTTCGTGGACTATTACTCACTATTTAGGGGCCCCGGGTGATTTCCACGATTAACGAACCCCAAGGTGCGTTTACGTGTCGGTCATCAACGCTCGGAGTTTTGGCGATTCTTGCCCGTTTCATGGACTATTACTCATCGTTTTGGGGTCCCGAGTGATTTCCATAGTTGTTGAACCCCAAGATGCGCTTATGTGTCGGTCATCAACACTCACAGTTTTGGCGATTCTGGCCTGTTTCAGAGACTATTACTCACTTTTTGGGGTCCGAGTGATTTCCATAGTTGTTGAACACCAAGGTGCGGTTATGTGTCGGTCATCAACACTCACATTTTTGGCGATTCTGGCCCGTTTCGTGGACTATTACTCATTGTTTTGGGGTCCGAGTGATTTCCACGATCAACGAACCCTAGGTGCGCTTACGTGTCGATTATCAACACTCGTAGTTTTGGCGATTCTGGCCCGTTTCTTGGACTATTACTCACCGTTTTGGGGTCCCAAGTGATTTCCATAGTTGTTGAACCCCAAGGTGCGCTTATGTGTCGATCATCAACACTCACAGTTTTGGCCAATTCTGGCGGTTTCATGGACTATTACTCACCGTTTTGGGGTCCGGGTGATTTCCATAGTTGTTGAACCCCAAGGTGCGCTTATGTGTGGATCATCAACACTCACAGTTTTGGCGATTCTGGCCCGTTTCATGGACTATTACTCACTGTTATGGGGTCCGGAGTGATTTCCATAGTTGTTGAACCCCAAGGTGAGCTTATGTGTCGGTCATCAACACTCACAGTTTTGGCGATTCTGTCCCGTTTCGTGGACTATTACTCACTATTTAGGGGCCGGGTGATTTCCACGATTAACGAACCCCAGGGTGCGTTTACGTGTCGGTCATCAACGCTTCGGAGTTTTGGCGATTCTTGCCCGTTCATGGACTATTACTCATCGTTTTGGGGTTCGGGTGATTTCCATAGTTGTGAACCCCAAGATGCGCTTATGTGTCGGTCATCAACACTCACAGTTTTGGCGATTCTGGCCTGTTTCGTGAGACTATTACTCACTGTTTTGGGGTCCGAGTGATTTCCATAGTTGTTGAACACCAAGGTGCGGTTATGTGTCGGTCATCAACACTCACATTTTGGCGATTCTGGCCCGTTTCGTGGACTATTACTCATTGTTTTGGGGTCCGGGTGATTTCCACGATCAACGAACCCTAGGTGCGTTTACGTGTCGATTATCAACACTTCGTAGTTTTGGCGATTCTGGCCCGTTTCGTGGACTATTACTCACCGTTTTGGGGTCCCAAGTGATTTCCATAGTTGTTGAACCCCAAGGTGCGCTTATGTGCGCTTGGACTATTACTCACCGTTTTGGCTTATGTGTCGGGTTTCATCATCATCAACACTCACAGTTTTGGCCGATTCTGCCCGTTTCATGGACTATTTACTCACCGTTTTGGGTCCCGGAGTGATTTCCATAGTTGTTGAACCCCAAGGTGCGCTTATGTGTGGATCATCAACACTCACAGTTTTGGCGATTCTGGCCCGTTTCATGGACTATTACTCACTGTTATGGGGTCCGGAGTGATTTCCATAGTTGTTGAACCCCAAGGTGAGCTTATGTGTCGGTCATCAACACTCACAGTTTTGGCGATTCTGGCCTGTTTCGTGGACTATTACTCACCGTTTTGGGGTCCCGGGTGATTTCCATAGTTGTTGAACCCCAAGGTGCGCTTATGTGTCGGTCATCAACACAGTTTTGGCGATTCTGGCCCGTTCATGGACTATTACTCACCGTTTTGGGGTCCCGGAGTGATTTCCATAGTTGTTGAACCCCGCTTATGTGGTCAACGCTTATGTGTCGATCATCAACACTCACAGTTTTGGCCGATTCTCGGCCGTTTCATGGACTATTACTTACTCGTTTTGGGGTCCGGAGTGATTTCCATAGTTGTTGAACCCCAAGGTGCGCTTATGTGTCGATCATCAACACTCACAGTTTTTGGACGATTCTGGGGCCCGTTTCATGGACTATTACTCACCGTTTTGGGTCCCGGAGTGATTTCCATAGTTGTTGAACCCCAAGGTGCGCTTATGTGTCGATCATCAACACTCACAGTTTTGGCGATTCTGGCCCGTTTCATGGACTATTACTCACTGTTTTGGGGTTGATTTGGGGTCCCCGGAGTGATTTCCATAGTTGTTGAACCCCAAGGTGAGCTTCGGTCATCAACACTCAGTTTTGGCCGATTCTGTCCTGTTTCGTGGACTATTACTCACTATTTAGGGTCCCGAGTGATTTCCACGATTAACGAACCCCAGGTGCGTTTACGTGTCGGTCATCAACGCTCGGAGTTTTGGCGATTCTTGCCCGTTTCATGGACTATTACTCATCGTTTTGGGGTTCCGGGTGATTTCCATAGTTGTTGAACCCCAAGATGCGCTTATGTGTCGGTCATCAACACTCACAGTTTTGGCGATTCTGGCCTGTTTCGAGACTATTACTCACTGTTTTGGGGTCCGGAGTGATTTCCATAGTTGTTGAACACCAAGGTGCGGTTATGTGTCGGTCATCAACACTCACATTTTTGGCGATTCTTGCCCGTTTCGTGGACTATTACTCATTGTTTTGGGGTCCGGAGTGATTTCACGATCAACGAACCCTAGGGTGCGCTTACGTGTCGATTATCAACACTCGTAGTTTTGGCCGATTCTGGCCCGTTTCTTGGACTATTACTCACCGTTTTGGGGTCCCGAAGTGATTTCCATAGTTGTTGAACCCCAAGGTGCGCTTATGTGTCGATCATCAACACTCACAGTTTTGGCCAATTCTGGCGGTTTCATGGACTATTACTCACCGTTTTGGGGTCCCGAGTGATTTCCATAGTTGTTGAACCCCAAGGTGCGCTTATGTGTGGATCATCAACACTCACAGTTTTGGCGATTCTGGCCCGTTTCATGGACTATTACTCACTGTTATGGGGTCCGGGTGATTTCCATAGTTGTTGAACCCCAAGGTGAGCTTATGTGTCGGTCATCAACACTCACAGTTTTGGCCGATTCTGTCCCGTTTCGTGGACTATTACTCACTATTTAGGGGTCCCGAGTGATTTCCACGATTAACGAACCCAGGGTGCGCGTTTACGTGTCGGTCATCAACGCTCGGAGTTTTGGCGATTCTTGCCCGTTCATGGACTATTACTCATCGTTTTGGGGTTCGGAGTGATTTCCATAGTTGTTGAACCCCAAGATGCGCTTATGTGTCGGTCATCAACACTCACAGTTTTGGCGATTCTGGCCTGTTTCGTGGACTATTACTCACTGTTTTGGGGTCCGAGTGATTTCCATAGTTGTTGAACACCAAGGTGCGGTTATGTGTCGGTCATCAACACTCACATTTTTGGCCGATTCTGGCCCGTTTCGTGGACTATTACTCACTGTTTTGGGGTCCCGGAGTGATTTCCACGATCAACGAACCCTAGGGTACGTTTACGTGTCGATTATCAACGCTCGTAGTTTTGGCCGATTCTGGCCCGTTTCTTGGACTATTACTCACCGTTTTGGGGTCCCGAAGCGATTTCCATAGTTGTTGAACCCCAAGGTGCGCTTATGTGTCGCTCATCAACACTCACAGTTTTGGCCGATTCTGGCCGGTTTCATGGACTATTACTCACCGTTTTGGGGTCCGGGTGATTTCCATGATTTCCATAGTTGTTGAACCCCAAGGTGCGCTTATGTGTGGATCATCAACACTCACAGTTTTGGCGATTCTGGCCCGTTCATGGACTATTACTCACTGTTATGGGGTCCCGGGTGATTTCCATAGTTGTTGAACCCCAAGGTGAGCTTATGTGTCGGTCATCAACACTCACAGTTTTGGCGTTGCCTGTTTCGTGGACTATTACCCTATTTAGGGGTGGTGATTTATGTGTCGGTCATCAACACTCATCAACGGAGTTTTGGCGATTCTGCCCGTTTCATGGACTATTACTCATCGTTTTGGGGTCCCGGGTGATTTCCATAGTTGTTGAACCCCAAGATGCGCTTATGTGTCGGTCATCAACACTCACAGTTTTGGCGATTCTGGCCTGTTTCATGGACTATTACTCACTGTTTTGGGGTCCGGAGTGATTTCCATAGTTGTTGAACCCCAAGGTGCGTTTATGTGTCGGTCATCAACACTCACAGTTTTGGCGATTCTGGCCCGTTTCTTGGACTATTACTCACCGTTTTGGGGTCCGGGTGATTTCCATAGTTGTTGAACCCCAAGGTGCGTTTATGTGTCGCTCATCAACACTCGTAGTTTTGGCTGATTCTGGCCCGTTTCGTGGACTATTACTCACCGTTTTGGGGTCCCGAAGTGATTTCCATAGTTGTTGAACCCCAAGGTGCGCTTATGTGTCGATCATCAACACTCACAGTTTTGGCCAATTCTGCCGGTTTCATGGACTATTACTCACCGTTTTGGGGTCCCGGAGTGATTTCCATAGTTGTTGAACCCCAAGGTGCGCTTATGTGTGGATCATCAACACTCACAGTTTTGGCCGATTCTGGCCCGTTTCATGGACTATTACTCACTGTTATGGGGTCCCGGAGTGATTTCCATAGTTGTTGAACCCCAAGGTGAGCTTATGTGTCGGTCATCAACACTCACAGTTTTGGCCGATTCTGTCCCGTTTCGTGGACTATTACTCACTATTTAGGGGCCCCGAGTGATTTCCACGATTAACGAACCCTGGGGTGCGTTTACGTGTCGGTCATCAATCAACTTTCGGAGTTTTGGCGATTCTTGCCCGTTTCATGGACTATTACTCATCGTTTTGGGGTTCCGGAGTGATTTCCATAGTTGTCGAACCCCAAGATGCGCTTATGTGTCGGTCATCAACACTCACAGTTTTGGCCGATTCTGGCCTGTTTCGTAGACTATTACTCACTGTTCTGGGGTCCCGGAGTGATTTCCATAGTTGTTGAACACCAAGGTGCGGTTATGTGTCGGTCATCAACACTCACATTTTTGGCCGATTCTGGCCCGTTCCGTGGACTATTACTCATTGTTTTGGGGTCCCGGAGTGATTTCCACGATCAACGAACCCTAGGGTACGTTTACGTGTCGATTATCAACGCTCGTAGTTTTGGCCGATTCTGGCCCGTTTCTTGGACTATTACTCACCGTTTTGGGGTCCCGAAGCGATTTCCATAGTTGTTGAACCCCAAGGTGCGCTTATGTGTCGCTCATCAACACTCACAGTTTTGGCCGATTCTGGCCCGTTTCATGGACTATTACTCACCGTTTTGGGGTCCCGAAGTGATTTCCATAGTTGTTGAACCCCAAGGTGCGCTTATGTGTGGATCATCAACACTCACAGTTTTGGCGATTCTGGCCCGTTTCATGGACTATTACTCACTGTTTTTGGGGTGGGGTCCCGTTATGGGGTCCCGGAGTGATTTCCATAGTTGTTGAACCCCAAGGTGAGCTTATGTGTCGGTCATCAACACTCACAGTTTTGGCGATTCTGTCCTGTTTCGTGGACTATTACTCACTATTTAGGGGTCCCGGAGTGATTTCCACGATTAACGAACCCTGGGATGCGTTTACGTGTCGGTCATCAACGCTCGGAGTTTTGGCGATTCTTGCCCGTTTCATGGACTATTACTCATCGTTTTGGGTTCCGGGTGATTTCCATAGTTGTTGAACCCCAAGATGCGCTTATGTGTCGGTCATCAACACTCACAGTTTTGGCGATTCTGGCCTGTTTCGTGGACTATTACTCACTGTTTTGGGGTCCGAGTGATTTCCATAGTTGTTGAACCCTAGGGTGCGTTTATGTGTCGATCATCAACACTCGTAGTTTTGGCCGATTCTGGCCCGTTTCTTGGACTATTACTCACCGTTTTGGGGTCCCGAAGCGATTTCCATAGTTGTTGAACCCCAAGGTGCGCTTATGTGTCGCTCATCAACACTCGCAGTTTTGGCCGATTCTGGCCCGTTTCGTGGACTATTACTCACCGTTTTGGGGTCCCGAAGTGATTTCCATAGTTGTTGAACCCCAAGGTGCGCTTATGTGTCGATCATCAACACTCACAGTTTTAACCAATTCTGGCCGGTTTCATGGACTATTACTCACCGTTTTGGGGTCCCGGAGTGATTTCCATAGTTGTTGAACCCCAAGGTGCGCTTATGTGTGGATCATCAACACTCACAGTTTTGGCCGATTCTGGCCCGTTTCATGGACTATTACTCACTGTTATGGGGTCCCGGAGTGATTTCCATAGTTGTTGAACCCCAAGGTGAGCTTATGTGTCGGTCATCAACACTCACAGTTTTGGCCGATTCTGTCCCGTTTCGTGGACTATTACTCACTATTTAGGGGCCCCGGAGTGATTTCCACGATTAACGAACCCTGGGTGCGTTTACGTGTCGGTCATCAACGCTCGGAGTTTTGGCCGATTCTTGCCCGTTTCATGGACTATTACTCATCGTTTTGGGGTTCCGGGTGATTTCCATAGTTGTTGAACCCCAAGATGCGCTTATGTGTCGGTCATCAACACTCACAGTTTTGGCCGATTCTGGCCTGTTTCGTAGACTATTACTCACTGTTTTGGGGTCCGGGTGATTTCCATAGTTGTTGAACACC
The DNA here is from genome assembly GCA_021605205.1 of Aegilops longissima. NCBI lineage: Eukaryota > Viridiplantae > Streptophyta > Magnoliopsida > Poales > Poaceae > Aegilops > Aegilops longissima. Next base: position 15,896 of record JAHIAM010002914.1, read on the forward strand.
AAGGTGCGGTTATGTGTCGGTCATCAACACTCACATTTTGGCGATTCTGCCCGTTTCGTGGACTATTACTCATTGTTTTGGGGTCCGAGTGATTTCCACGATCAACGAACCCTAAGGTGCGTTTACGTGTCGATTATCAACACTCGTAGTTTTGGCCGATTCTGGCCCGTTTCTTGGACTATTACTCACCGTTTTGGGGTCCCGAAGTGATTTCCATAGTTGTTGAACCCCAAGGTGCGCTTATGTGTCGATCATCAACACTCACAGTTTTGGCCGATTCTGGCCGTTTCATGGACTATTACTCACCGTTTTGGGGTCCGGGTGATTTCCATAGTTGTTGAACCCCAAGGTGCGCTTATGTGTGGATCATCAACACTCACAGTTTTGGCGATTCTGGCCCGTTTCATGGACTATTACTCACTGTTTTGGGGTCCGGGTGATTTCCATAGTTGTTGAACCCCAAGGTGAGCTTATGTGTCGGTCATCAACACTCACAGTTTTGGCGATTCTGCCTGTTTCGTGGACTATTACTCACTATTTTGGGGTCCCGGGTGATTTCCATAGTTGTTGAACCCCAAGGTGCGTTTATGTGTCGGTCATCAACACTCACAGTTTTGGCCGATTCTGGCCCGTTTCATGGACTATTACTCACCGTTTTGGGGTCCGGGTGATTTCCATAGTTGTTGAACCCCAAGATGCGCTATTTATGTGTCGGTCATCAACACTCACAGTTTTGGCGATTCTGGCCCGTTTCGTGGACTATTACTCACCGTTTTGGGGTCCCGAGTGATTTCCATAGTTGTTGAACCCCAAGGTGCGCTTATGTGTCGATCATCAACACTCACAGTTTTGGCCGATTCTGCCCGTTTCATGGACTATTACTCACCGTTTTGGGGTCCGAGTGATTTCCATAGTTGTTGAACCCCAAGGTGCGCTTATGTGTGGATCATCAACACTCACAGTTTTGGCCGATTCTGGCCCGTTTCATGGACTATTACTCACCGTTATGGGGTCCGAGTGATTTCCATAGTTGTTGAACCCCAAGGTGAGCTTATGTGTGTGGTCATCAACACTCACAGTTTTGGCCGATTCTGGCCCGTTTCGTGGACTATTACTCACCGTTTTGGGGTCCGGAGTGATTTCCATACGATTAACGAACCCATTTAGGGGTGCGTTTACGTGTCGGTCATCAACACTCGGAGTTTTGGCGATTCTTGCCGTTTCATGGACTATTACTCATCGTTTTGGGGTTCGGGTGATTTCCATAGTTGTTGAACCCCAAGATGCGCTTATGTGTCGGTCATCAACACTCACAGTTTTGGCGATTCTGGCCTGTTTCGTGGACTATTACTCACTGTTTGGGGTCCGGGTGATTTCCATAGTTGTTGAACACCAAGGTGCGGTTATGTGTCGGTCATCAACACTCACATTTTGGCGATTCTTGCCCGTTTCGTGGACTATTACTCACTGTTTTGGGGTCCCGGTGTGATTTCCACGATCAACGAACCCTAGGTGCGTTTACGTGTCGATTATCAACACTTATTTCGTAGTTTTGGCGATTCTGGCCCGTTTCATGGACTATTACTCACCGTTTTGGGGTCCCGAAGTGATTTCCATAGTTGTTGAACCCCAAGGTGCGCTTATGTGTCGATCATCAACACTCACAGTTTTGGCCGATTCTGGCCTGTTTCATGGACTATTACTCACCGTTTTGGGGTCCGGAGTGATTTCCATAGTTGTTGAACCCCAAGGTGCGCTTATGTGTGGATCATCAACACTCACAGTTTTGGCGATTCTGGCCGTTTCATGGACTATTACTCACCGTTTTGGGGTCCGGAGTGATTTCCATAGTTGTTGAACCCCAAGGTGCGCTTATGTGTCGATCATCAACACTCACAGTTTTGGCGATTCTGGCCCGTTTCGTGGACTATTACTCACCGTTTTGGGGGTCCGGAGTGATTTCCATAGTTGTTGAACCCCAAGGTGCGCTTATGTGTCGATCATCAACACTCACAGTTTTGGCGATTCTGGCCGTTTCATGGACTATTACTCACCGTTTTGGGGTCCGGAGTGATTTCCATAGTTGTTGAACCCCAAGGTGCGCTTATGTGTGGATCATCAACACTCACAGTTTTGGCGATTCTGGCCCGTTTCATGGACTATTACTCACTGTTTTGGGGTCCCGGGTGATTTCCATAGTTGTTGAACCCCAAGGTGAGCTTATGTGTCGGTCATCAACACTCACAGTTTTGGCGATTCTGTCCTGTTTCGTGGACTATTACTCACTATTAGGGGTCCCGAGTGATTTCCACGATTAACGAACCCTGGGGTGCGTTTACGTGTCGGTCATCAACGCTCGGAGTTTTGGCCGATTCTTGCCCGTTTCATGGACTATTACTCATCGTTTTGGGGTTCCGGAGTGATTTCCATAGTTGTCGAACCCCAAGATGCGCTTATGTGTCGGTCATCAACACTCACAGTTTTGGCCGATTCTGGCCTGTTTCGTAGACTATTACTCACTGTTCTGGGGTCCCGGAGTGATTTCCATAGTTGTTGAACACCAAGGTGCGGTTATGTGTCGGTCATCAACACTCACATTTTTGGCCGATTCTGGCCCGTTCCGTGGACTATTACTCATTGTTTTGGGGTCCCGGAGTGATTTCCACGATCAACGAACCCTAGGGTACGTTTACGTGTCGATTATCAACGCTCGTAGTTTTGGCCGATTCTGGCCCGTTTCGTGGACTATTACTCACCGTTTTGGGGTCCCGAAGTGATTTCCATAGTTGTTGAACCCCAAGGTGCGCTTATGTGTCGATCATCAACACTCACAGTTTTGGCCAATTCTGGCCGGTTTCATGGACTATTACTCACCGTTTTGGGGTCCCGGGTGATTTCCATAGTTGTTGAACCCCAAGGTGCGCTTATGTGTGGATCATCAACACTCACAGTTTTGGCGATTCTGGCCCGTTTCATGGACTATTACTCACTGTTTTGTTATTGGGGTCGGAGTGATTTCCATAGTTGTTGAACCCCAAGGTGAGCTTATGTGTCGGTCATCAACACTCACAGTTTTGGCGATTCTGTCCCGTTTCGTGGACTATTACTCACTATTTAGGGTCCCGGGTGATTTCCACGATTAACGAACCCCAGGGTGCGTTTACGTGTCGGTCATCAACGCTCGGAGTTTTGGCGATTCTTGCCCGTTTCATGGACTATTACTCATCGTTTTGGGGTTCGGAGTGATTTCCATAGTTGTTGAACCCCAAGATGCGCTTATGTGTCGGTCATCAACACTCACAGTTTTGGCGATTCTGGCCTGTTTCGTGAGACTATTACTCACTGTTTGGGGTCCGGAGTGATTTCCATAGTTGTTGAACACCAAGGTGCGGTTATGTGTCGGTCATCAACACTCACATTTTGGCGATTCTGGCCCGTTTCGTGGACTATTACTCATTGTTTTGGGGTCCGGAGTGATTTCCACGATCATCAACCCGAACCCTAGGGTGCGCTTACGTGTCGATTATCAACACTCGTAGTTTTGGCGATTCTGGCCCGTTTCTGTGGACTATTACTCACCGTTTTGGGGTCCCAAGTGATTTCCATAGTTGTTGAACCCCAAGGTGCGCTTATGTGTCGATCATCAACACTCACAGTTTTGGCCGATTCTGGCGGTTTCATGGACTATTACTCACCGTTTTGGGGTCCCGGGTGATTTCCATAGTTGTTGAACCCCAAGGTGCGCTTATGTGTGGATCATCAACACTCACAGTTTTGGCGATTCTGGCCCGTTTCATGGACTATTACTCACTGTTATGGGGTCCGGAGTGATTTCCATAGTTGTTGAACCCCAAGGTGAGCTTATGTGTCGGTCATCAACACTCACAGTTTTGGCGATTCTGTCCCGTTTCGTGGACTATTACTCACTATTTGGGGTCCGGGTGATTTCCACGATTAACGAACCACAGGTGCGTTTACGTGTCGGTCATCAACGCTTCGGAGTTTTGGCGATTCTTGCCCGTTTCATGGACTATTACTCATCGTTTTGGGGTTCCGGGTGATTTCCATAGTTGTTGAACCCCAAGATGCGCTTATGTGTCGGTCATCAACACTCACAGTTTTGGCGATTCTGGCCTGTTTCGTGACTATTACTCACTGTTCTGGGGTCCCGGGTGATTTCCATAGTTGTTGAACACCAAGGTGCGGTTATGTGTCGGTCATCAACACTCACATTTTGGCGATTCTGGCCCGTTTCGTGGACTATTACTCATTGTTTTGGGGTCCGGGTGATTTCCACGATCAACGAACCCTAGGGTACGCGTTTACGTGTCGATTATCAACACTTTCGTAGTTTTGGCGATTCTGGCCCGTTTCTTGGACTATTACTCACCGTTTTGGGGTCCCAAGTGATTTCCATAGTTGTTGAACCCCAAGGTGCGCTTATGTGTCGATCATCAACACTCACAGTTTTGGCCAATTCTGGCGGTTTCATGGACTATTACTCACCGTTTTGGGGTCCCGGGTGATTTCCATAGTTGTTGAACCCCAAGGTGCGCTTATGTGTGGATCATCAACACTCACAGTTTTGGCCGATTCTGGCCCGTTTCATGGACTATTACTCACTGTTATGGGGTCCCGGAGTGATTTCCATAGTTGTTGAACCCCAAGGTGAGCTTATGTGTCGGTCATCATCACTCACAGTTTTGGCGATTTTGTCCCGTTTCATGGACTATTACTCAGTATTTAGGGGCCCCGGAGTGATTTCCACGGTTAACGAACCCTTTGGTGCGTTTACGTGTCGGTCATCAACGCTCGGAGTTTTGGCCGATTCTTGCCCGTTTCATGGACTATTACTCATCGTTTTGGGGTTCCGGAGTGATTTCCATAGTTGTTGAACCCCAAGATGCGCTTATGTGTCGGTCATCAACACTCACAGTTTTGGCCGATTCTGGCCTGTTTCGTAGACTATTACTCACTGTTCTGGGGTCCCGGAGTGATTTCCATAGTTGTTGAACACCAAGGTGCGGTTATGTGTCGGTCATCAACACTCACATTTTGGCGATTCTTGCCCGTTTCGTGGACTATTACTCATTGTTTTGGGGTCCGGGTGATTTCCACGATCAACGAACCCTAGGGTGCGTTTACGTGTCGATTATCAACACTTCGTAGTTTTGGCGATTCTGGCCCGTTTCGTGGACTATTACTCACCGTTTTGGGGTCCGGTGATTTCCATAGTTGTTGAACCCCAAGGTGCGCTTATGTGTCGATCATCAACACTCACAGTTTTGGCCAATTCTGGCGGTTTCATGGACTATTACTCACCGTTTTGGGGTCCGGAGTGATTTCCATAGTTGTTGAACCCCAAGGTGCGCTTATGTGTGGATCATCAACACTCACAGTTTTTGGCGATTCTGGCCCGTTTCATGGACTATTACTCACTGTTATGGGGTCCGGAGTGATTTCCATAGTTGTTGAACCCCAAGGTGAGCTTATGTGTCGGTCATCAACACTCACAGTTTTGGCGATTCTGTCCGTTTTCGTGGACTATTACTCACTATTTAGGGGTCCCGGAGTGATTTCCACGATTAACGAACCCTGGGATGCGTTTACGTGTTGGTCGTCAACGCTCGGAGTTTTGGCGATTCTTGCCCGTTTCATGGACTATTACTCATCGTTTTGGGGTCCGAGTGATTTCCATAGTTGTTGAACCCCAAGATGCGCTTATGTGTCGGTCATCAACACTCACAGTTTTGGCGATTCTGGCCTGTTTCGTGAACTATTACTCACTGTTTTGGGGTCCCGGGTGATTTCCATAGTTGTTGAACACCAAGGTGCGGTTATGTGTCGGTCATCAACACTCACATTTTGGCGATTCTGCCCGTTTCGTGGACTATTACTCATTGTTTTGGGGTCCGGGTGATTTCCACGATCAACGAACCCTAAGTGCGTTTCGTGTCGATTATCAACATAGTTTTCGTAGTTTTGGCGATTCTGGCCCGTTTCTTGGACTATTACTCACCGTTTTGGGGTCCCAAGTGATTTCCATAGTTGTTGAACCCCAAGGTGCGCTTATGTGTCGATCATCAACACTCACAGTTTTGGCGATTCTGGCGGTTTCATGGACTATTACTCACCGTTTTGGGGTCCGGGTGATTTCCATAGTTGTTGAACCCCAAGGTGCGCTTATGTGTGGATCATCAACACTCACAGTTTTGGCGATTCTGGCCCGTTTCATGGACTATTACTCACTGTTATGGGGTCCGGGTGATTTCCATAGTTGTTGAACCCCAAGGTGAGCTTATGTGTCGGTCATCAACACTCACAGTTTTGGCGATTCTGTCCCGTTTCGTGGACTATTACTCACTATTTAGGGGTCCCGGGTGATTTCCACGATTAACGAACCCCAGGGTGCGTTTACGTGTCGGTCATCAACACTCGGAGTTTTGGCGATTCTTGCCCGTTTCATGGACTATTACTCATCGTTTTGGGGTCCGGGTGATTTCCATAGTTGTTGAACCCCAAGATGCGCTTATGTGTCGGTCATCAACACTCACAGTTTTGGCGATTCTGGCCTGTTTCGTGGACTATTACTCACTGTTTTGGGGTCCCGGGTGATTTCCATAGTTGTTGAACACCAAGGTGCGGTTATGTGTCGGTCATCAACACTCACATTTTGGCGATTCTGGCCCGTTCGTGGACTATTACTCATTGTTTTGGGGTCCCGGGTGATTTCCACGATCAACGAACCCTAGGGTACGTTTACGTGTCGATTATCAACACTCGTAGTTTTGGCCGATTCTGGCCCGTTTCGTGGACTATTACTCACCGTTTTGGGGTCCGAAGTGATTTCCATAGTTGTTGAACCCCAAGGTGCGCTTATGTGTCGATCATCAACACTCACAGTTTTGGCGATTCTGGCGGTTTCATGGACTATTACTCACCGTTTTGGGGTCCCGAGTGATTTCCATAGTTGTTGAACCCCAAGGTGCGCTTATGTGTGGATCATCAACACTCACACTCACAGTTTTGGCGATTCTGGCCCGTTTCATGGACTATTACTCACTGTTTTGGGGTCGTTTCATGGTGATTTCCATAGTTGTTGAACCCCAAGGTGAGCTTATGTGTCGGTCATCAACACTCACAGTTTTGGCGATTCTGTCCCGTTTCGTGGACTATTACTCACTATTTAGGGGCCCCGGAGTGATTTCCACGATTAACGAACCCTGGGGTGCGTTTACGTGTCGGTCATCAACGCTCGGAGTTTTGGCGATTCTTGCCCGTTTCATGGACTATTACTCATCGTTTTGGGGTTCCGGAGTGATTTCCATAGTTGTCGAACCCCAAGATGCGCTTATGTCGGTCATCAACACTCACAGTTTTGGCGATTCTGGCCTGTTTCGTGAACTATTACTCACTGTTTTGGGGTCCGAGTGATTTCCATAGTTGTTGAACACCAAGGTGCGGTTATGTGTCGGTCATCAACACTCACATTTTGGCGATTCTGGCCCGTTTCGTGGACTATTACTCACTGTTTTGGGGTCCCGGAGTGATTTCCACGATCAACGAACCCTAGGGTACGTTTACGTGTCGATTATCAACACTCGTAGTTTTGGCCGATTCTGGCCCGTTTCTTGGACTATTACTCACCGTTTTGGGGTCCCGAAGCGATTTCCATAGTTGTTGAACCCCAAGGTGCGCTTATGTGTCGCTCATCAACACTCACAGTTTTGGCCAATTCTGGCCGGTTTCATGGACTATTACTCACCGTTTTGGGGTCCCGGAGTGATTTCCATAGTTGTTGAACCCCAAGGTGCGCTTATGTGTGGATCATCAACACTCACAGTTTTGGCGATTCTGCCCCTTCATGGACTATTACTCACTGTTATGGGGTCCCGGGTGATTTCCATAGTTGTTGAACCCCAAGGTGAGCTTATGTGTCGGTCATCAACACTCACAGTTTTGGCGATTCTGTCCTGTTTCGTGGACTATTACTCACTATTTAGGGGCCCGGGTGATTTCCACGATTAACGAACCCCAGGGGTGCGTTTACGTGTCGGTCATCAACGCTCGGAGTTTTGGCGATTCTTGCCCGTTTCATGGACTATTACTCATCGTTTTGGGGTTCGAGTGATTTCCATAGTTGTTGAACCCCAAGATGCGCTTATGTGTCGGTCATCAACACTCACAGTTTTGGCGATTCTGGCCTGTTTCGTGTGAACTATTACTCACTGTTTTGGGGTCCGAGTGATTTCCATAGTTGTTGAACACCAAGGTGCGGTTATGTGTCGGTCATCAACACTCACATTTTGGCGATTCTGGCCCGTTTCGTGGACTATTACTCATTGTTTTGGGGTCCCGGGTGATTTCCACGATCAACGAACCCTAGGGTGCGTGTCGATTTACGTGTCGATTATCAACACTTTGGGGTCGTAGTTTTGGCGATTCTGGCCCGTTTCTTGGACTATTACTCACCGTTTTGGGGTCCCGAAGTGATTTCCATAGTTGTTGAACCCCAAGGTGCGCTTATGTGTCGATCATCAACACTCACAGTTTTGGCCGATTCTGGCCGGTTTCATGGACTATTACTCACCGTTTTGGGGTCCCGGAGTGATTTCCATAGTTGTTGAACCCCAAGGTGCGCTTATGTGTGGATCATCAACACTCACAGTTTTGGCCGATTCTGGCCCGTTTCATGGACTATTACTCACTGTTATGGGGTCCCGGAGTGATTTCCATAGTTGTTGAACCCCAAGGTGAGCTTATGTGTCGGTCATCAACACTCACAGTTTTGGCCGATTCTGTCCCGTTTCGTGGACTATTACTCACTATTTAGGGGCCCCGGAGTGATTTCCACGATTAACGAACCCTGGGGTGCGTTTACGTGTCGGTCATCAACGCTCGGAGTTTTGGCGATTCTTGCCCGTTTCATGGACTATTACTCATCGTTTTGGGGTTCCGGAGTGATTTCCATAGTTGTCGAACCCCAAGATGCGCTTATGTGTCGGTCATCAACACTCACAGTTTTGGCCGATTCTGGCCTGTTTCGTGAACTATTACTCACTGTTTGGGGTCCCGGGTGATTTCCATAGTTGTTGAACACCAAGGTGCGGTTATGTGTCGGTCATCAACACTCACATTTTGGCGATTCTGGCCCGTTTCGTGGACTATTACTCATTGTTTTGGGGTCCGGGTGATTTCCACGATCAACGAACCCTAGGGTGTCCCGGTGATTTACGTGTCGATTATCAACACTCGTAGTTTTGGCCGATTCTGGCCCGTTTCGTGGACTATTACTCACCGCTTTGGGGTCCAAGTGATTTCCATAGTTGTTGAACCCCAAGGTGCGCTTATGTGTCGATCATCAACACTCACAGTTTTGGCCAATTCTGGCGGTTTCATGGACTATTACTCACCGTTTTGGGGTCCGGGTGATTTCCATAGTTGTTGAACCCCAAGGTGCGCTTATGTGTGGATCATCAACACTCACAGTTTTTTTGGCGATTCTGGCCCGTTTCATGGACTATTACTCACTGTTATGGGGTCCGGAGTGATTTCCATAGTTGTTGAACCCCAAGGTGAGCTTATGTGTCGGTCATCAACACTCACAGTTTTGGCCGATTCTGTCCCGTTTTCGTGGACTATTACTCACTATTTTGGGGCCCGAGTGATTTCCACGATTAACGAACCTCCAGGTGCGTTTACGTGTCGGTCATCAACGCTCGGAGTTTTGGCGATTCTTGCCCGTTTCATGGACTATTACTCATCGTTTTGGGGTTCGGGTGATTTCCATAGTTGTTGAACCCCAAGATGCGCTTATGTGTCGGTCATCAACACTCACAGTTTTGGCGATTCTGGCCTGTTTCGTGAACTATTACTCACTGTTTTGGGGTCCGAGTGATTTCCATAGTTGTTGAACACCAAGGTGCGGTTATGTGTCGGTCATCAACACTCACATTTTGGCGATTCTTGCCCGTTTCGTGGACTATTACTCATTGTTTTGGGGTCCGAGTGATTTCCACGATCAACGAACCCTAGGGTGCGTTTACGTGTCGATTATCAACACTCGTAGTTTTGGCGATTCTGGCCCGCTTCTTGGACTATTACTCACCGCTTTGGGGTCCCAAGTGATTTCCATAGTTGTTGAACCCCAAGGTGCGCTTATGTGTCGATCATCAACACTCACAGTTTTGGCGATTCTGCCGGTTTCATGGACTATTACTCACCGTTTTGGGGTCCGAGTGATTTCCATAGTTGTTGAACCCCAAGGTGCGCTTATGTGTGGATCATCAACACTCACAGTTTTGGCGATTCTGGCCCGATTTCATGGACTATTACTCACCGTTATGGGGTCCGGGTGTGATTTCCATAGTTGTTGAACCCCAAGGTGAGCTTATGTGTCGGTCATCAACACTCACAGTTTTGGCGATTCTGCCTGTTTCGTGGACTATTACTCACTATTTTGGGGTCCGAGTGATTTCCATAGTTGTTGAACCCCAAGGTGCGCTTTATGTGTCGGTCATCAACACTCACAGTTTTGGCCGATTCTTGCCCGTTTCATGGACTATTACTCATCGTTTTGGGGTCCGGAGTGATTTCCATAGTTGTTGAACCCCAAGATGCGCTTATGTGTCGGTCATCAACACTCACAGTTTTGGCCGATTCTGGCCTGTTTCATGGACTATTACTCACGTTTTGGGGTCCGGAGTGATTTCCATAGTTGTTGAACCCAAGGTGCGCTTATGTGTCGGTCATCAACACTCACAGTTTTGGCCGATTCTGGCCCGTTTCATGGACTATTACTCACCGTTTTGGGGTCCCGAGTGATTTCCATAGTTGTTGAACCCCAAGGTGCGCTTATGTGTGTCGATCATCAACACTCACAGTTTTGGCGATTCTGGCCCGTTTCGTGGACTATTACTCACCGTTTTGGGGTCCGAGTGATTTCCATAGTTGTTGAACC
>JAHIAM010002915.1:0-40517 GCA_021605205.1 Aegilops longissima
TTTGAGCGCAATTGACCTATTCACATTGTATACTCTCAAGCGCAATCGTCTATCTAGGTCAGGTCTCTCAACCCGTCTCACTCTTTCGATGCATGCAGCGACCCTATGTGATCGGTTGACCTTGCTTCCTCACGCACAAAATATATCTACGTCGTGTGTTGGATGATCTCTCAAGCTCTATCTTACAGCCCTCACCCTTGCCAAAAGCTCAATCGGACAAATATCACTCCAGAGCATATATATTTGTTCAATGAATGTCGGACCACACTCACTTTGTCTCTCTATCTATATGTCCCTCGATTGACCTCGCTTTCTCACACGTATCTTCCACGTATTGAAGCTACTACCTCTCCATCCCTCGCAAATCCGGAACTATTTACATTGCGAGGGCACTCCAACATGGATTAATTTGTGTAGGCATTTATTCCGCTCGGTTTAGATTATATTTTCGTAGCATTTGGCCTAACTTCTCCAAACACCGTTGCAACCCATACAACTCCCTAGTTGATTTCCCTACGGCTCGGTCATCGCTCTCTGCATGTCCTTTCTACGCCTTCAACGTCGCACCATGGTATTATTGAAAAAACTATGTTGTTCTCTTTAATTATTATAAATAAGCTACAAAACTACACACGTTAGTCCACTTGGAATGGAACAAATTTGACCCACAAATTAAAGTGCTACAAACTACACACCAAGGGCCCATATGTCATGAAACAAATTTGGACCCATATACAAATTAAAAATAAGGGCGAGGATCGAACATGCGGCCCAAGACCTTCAAGCCATACGTCAATAGGCAACATCGTAGAGAATAGCATTTTGTTGTACCCCATTTGTTCACATAAAGTTTTATATTACCACAGTCTAATTAATGGATAACATGTAATATTATTTTAGTACTATTCACCTTCACTTCTTGGTGGGTTCCATGTGTGCTCTCTCTCTCTCCTTACGCATTTAGATGCACGGGCAAACAGGAAGAACTTCGCGGGCGATGTTGCAGTTGACCATATCGGGCAGCGTTCACAAGTCACGGCACCAGTTTCACGTACTAGCAGCACTAATCGGTGTGTGACGTGCAATGCACGTTAATTTGGAAGTACAATAAGTGCATGAGGATATTAACTACTAGGATATTATTTGCGTGTTGTCATGTGATTAGCACTATTTTGGCATGAAATTAACTGCCGCTAAGCGTGTTGGCGCTTCGACATTGAAGCAGTCTAGGTCGTTGGATGACAAGGAATACATGTGGCTTGATGGCGTTTTATATTTAATTTGATCGGCTCTAGCGAACATTCAATCGATCAAACCATACATTTCGTTCAGTCGACTCCGACTTTAAATTATCGACAATTTATATAAAATAGCGGAAATGATAAACATTCGGATTTTAAGCATGGCAATCCGAATGTTTTCATGAAAAATTAGATTCTGTGGCGGCGGCGGCTCAGTGTGAAGCGGCTCCTCTGCCGTGCTACGTGTGTCGTCGAACCCGCGACCCGGCGGCAATGACATCTTGCGCCGTTGTTGGCGTACTCTGGGCGTTGGCCTAGCTTCAAGGAAGGCCAAAATGTTCAGACTTGAGCGAAGTCAGCTGGCGGGAGGAGGGTGGCGTTAGTGCAAGGAAGCGGTCGGCGGCCATCCATGCCCGAGAACGCGGCACCGCAGGAGGACAGGCGCTGTCAATGGCCAGCAACGGAGACATTACGTGTGCACGAACGCTGATAATGCGAACACGCATGCGTCGATCTGCCTTATGAGCGCTGTCTTGTTGGCATGTGCGCAGTAGCGTGAAAGTCGGTGGCGACCTCGTGGAACCCGTGGGATCAAGCTGGCGACAATGTGCGGCTCCCAGCCCATCAATGCCACGAGGATGGGTCTTTGGCGCGATCGAGGCGGCAGGCGGGGCAGGCGTGGCGTCTTCCCACAAGGCCATTTCAAGCTCGTCCCCCAAGCGCCTTATGTTCTTGAGACTCCGGCTGTGTGTCTTCCTCGGGCCCTGGAACACTAAGGGCAGACCATCGTGATGCGGCATGGCGTCACGTTTAGGTCGAGGCTAGTTGGAGGTAGGCAGCGGGAGAATCGGAAAGGAAGAGAGATTGTAGCAATGTCGGGTAGTGCGGGGTTGATTTTAAACTCGACACAGCGACATTAAAAGTGGGAGCAGTTGGGACTGGCGGTGGTAGCGGAGCACTGGTCGAAGGCTCGCCTCGGTGAGCATGCGATGGTACGCTCACATGCCTCCCTGACGGCCGGGCGCGCGATCTGCTTTCGCCACGCCTCCGTCGACTCACACGCTTGCTCGGACGGCACCTGCCGATGAGAAGCGAGGGACTCGTGGCGGCGCGTAAAGGCCCATGGTTTCAATAGTGAAAGCATTCGCCTTAACGTGATAGGTCTTTGTTCCAAAATACCTTGGCTCTTCATTTGTGCAACTTGTCATAAGCAGCTTGTCTCAAATTGAAGAAAAAACTTATGAAGTAATATTTGTGCCATATCACGTGAACATGCTTAGTTTCAAGAATTTATGCTCACTTTTGGATTTTCTGAAATTTAAGATCCAGGATTCAAAACAATATCATAACCTGCATCGTGCAATAAATTTTCAAGCTGTAGATCTGTCCTGTTGTATTTCTTAATAAAGGATTTGGTCAAACATTTTTCTTAGTTAGACTTGAGACAAGTTATACATGCGAGTAAAGGATAACCCCTCCGTGCGAGTGCATTGCACGATATATTAACTCAAGTACTACGCTTGCGAACAAAGCGGGCTCAATTCTGTGCTCATCTGGTGTAGTCGTAGTAGTAGTACTAAACAATCACGGTTGACGGATGACCTTAACGGCGAGGAATTGAACCGTGCTCGACACGGTATGGTAACATTATCTAGTTACTAAACCATCCTCCATTGTTCATCGGTAGCCATTATGGACCGGGGACATGAGGGAATTTCTAGGGCTGGAATTACGGCTGCCATATATTTCAACTTGGCTTGAGACTTGGTGGTTGGTGTTGCCTAATGTGCGTAACATGCATGCATACCGAAGGACACGAGCATGGTTTTTAGGATCAACATGAGCCAAGGTCTTTGGCTGATGTACGCCGTTGGGTCCTACCATTCGAGAATCTGAAAGGAACCTTTTGAAAGTGCAACTATCCACAGGTGGTTTTGGTAATTCCTAACAACATATAGCTTATTGAGCTAACATCATTCCAAGATGAATATTTCAGGAAAAGCTCAATGAATGGCATGGCATGGATGAGAAAAGTGGACCCCTCAAAATGCTAAGGATAAAAGGATTGGCTCGGGCTACTGTAACATCCCAAATTTCCTATTTGGAATGTTTTACAATTATAGCTAAGCATCCTATGCATCTGTTTGAATTTGAATACCATTTGAAGTTTGAGCTATTTAAGTTTGAATTTGAATTTCAAACTTTGGCATGTGGAAACAATTCAAAAACTAAGCTGATAAATACTTGATCAAAAGTATGAGAGGAGCAAACATGACACTCCAAAAATATCAGAGAAACAATGCCAAAAGATTTGGAATTCAAATCTGAATTTTATTTGAATTTGAAAAAATGGATTTTTATAAAGTTTGGATTTTGACTTTGGAAAAATGTTCAAATGAAAGGAATATTCCCTGATCATTTTGGTATATATATACCCTATATAAAATATTTATAGTTTAGGTTTTATTTTTGGTTTTGTTTTAATTAAAAAAAATAAAAAAAAACCCTTGAGCGCCAGCTAAACCACCCAGCCCAGCAGCCGCCTCACCTCTCAGCCCTTTGCCACCAGCCAGTAAGCCATTAGCCCAGCCAGCCAGGCCAGCCCGAGCCAGCCAGCCGCCGCCCGCTCCCCTCGCTTGAACCCTCAGGATTCGGCCACCCGAACCTCCCCTCTCTCTCTCAGCGACCCTTGGGCCCGCCCGTCTTCTTCCCCTCGCCCAAGCCCGGAGCTCATGGAGATCCACGGATCGAAGGATCCAGGATCCCCGATCGCCCGATGCCTTTCCGCCCTCGCCGAGCCCTGGCTATAAAGCCGGAGGCTCCGCCACCCATTTCCCCCCTAGCGGCGCGGACCCCTCTCCTTCTCCTCCGAGGCTCACGGAGTCAGAGCTCGCCACCGCCCGCCAAAGTCGCCGCCGGCCATGCCACAGTCCACCCGACCCTCCCAACACCACGAACCACCCCAGACCCGTGCGCGCGTCTCGACGACTTCATGGCTCCCAGCCCAGACGCCTCGGGCACTCTCGCTTGCGCGCCCGCCCGCCGTCGCCGGAGTCGGTGAGTCCCCCAGACACCCTCCCCGTTCGATCTTAGATCGGTGGCTCGATTAAAGCCCCGAAGAATATGTTTTATTGAAACCGGCCGGCCCGACGGTTTTATTTTAGTTTAGGTTTTATTTGTTAGGCGGTTCGTTAGTTTAAACCCTAGGCCCGTTTAGACTAAACTACATACGAGAACATGATATAGGCCCATTAGGCCTTTTCTTTTATTTGATTTTCTGTTTTGGCGAATAGTTTCAATTTTCAAAAATGTATATCTTTTATTCTGTTTAATATTTTTGAGTGATTCTTTTTTGTTGGATTGCAAATTTTATGTAGTTTCTGAAAAACATATATTTAGCCATGTTAAAATAATTAAAAATGCTTTAATATTGTTTTGGTCAGAATAGCAAATCTGCTATAACTTTAGTTAGAAAAATTATTTTGCATGATTCTTTTGTCATCACTTTATTTTGACATTTCCAAACCCTAGAAATTAATTTGGGTATTTTAGGATTAATAAATAATTAATTTTAGACAGAATCCTATTAATCCTAATTAATTGATAAGTTCCTGTTTTCCTAATTAATTAATTAGTAAATTAATTTATTTTTAACTTGTGATTAGTTATTCTAGGTTAGTTTCTGTCATTCCATTAGATGAACTTTTATTAATAAAAGTTTTAAATTAATTATCTTAATAGAAATTGGATTAGGCCTAAAATGAGTTTTATAATAGCTTTTAATTAATTCTTTTTGCTCCTAATTGCTTAGTTAATCCTTTTCTGTTAAGCTAACCTAAAACCATGATTAGGTTATTTTAAGGAATTTTGTTTTATAAAACTATTTTTGCTATTGTTTGGTGTAGGAAAAACTTTGAATTGGATTTCTTTGAGTTTTCCTTTTGATTTGGTTTTGATTGTTTTGTTGTGCTATGTTACTTTTGTTATCTTGTGTGATCCTCTTGCTTTGTGCTTATTATGTTATTGTTTGTCTCGGTAGAGTTCGAGTCTGAAGCTTGCTACTCGACTCTTTAGCTTCGAGGATCATCGGCAAGGCAAGTTTTGATCATGTTATTTCTATACCTATGTTTTTGTGCATTAGTAGTTGTCACCACCCACCATTGCATGTAGTAGTGAAATCTTGAAGTCATTAAACTTGAGTAGTATCATGTGGTAGGATGAACCAATCCTTGTTACCATGACCGGGACGTAGTAGTTATTTTGCTATGCTCGTAGGCGGGATTTGGGATGAGTGAAATTCATAAGCGAGATGTGAGAGTCAATGATGATGACAACCCATGGACTACAATGAACAAGATGGACTTGGAAAATCACTCTTGGGTGGAGGGCGGTTGTGGGCACCTGGAGCACCAGTGGTGGCGGGATGCATGGAAAGCGCCATGACATCTGCGAGCTTCACCCAGCCACGAAGAAGGATGGATGCCCCATGACGGAAGCTTACATGCAGCCGCAAGCCATTATGGGCTCTGGCTGGGTTGACCCTTGTAGTGAAGGTGGCTGGGCGGTACTCACGAAGTAGGCGAGCGGTAGGATTGGATGGGTACGGCGGTGGCGGAAGAACTCTTTGGAAGACCTGTTTCATTCGTCCGTCTTCAAACACCATGAAGTGCGAAGACTTAAAGGAGGAATGATTCTTGCGGGAAAGTCATAAACCTCTGCGAGTGTTATAACCTAATCGATTAGCCGTGTCCCGATTCACGGACATTTGAGCCTCTGGACCTTGGAAGTATTGGATATCTCAACACTAAAATTAATGGATTAATTTGATGGGTTTATGACTTAATAATAATTTGGGAGCGAGATATTGGTTGGCGGAACCATCTCAATAACTACCAACAATTTGTAGTAATTTGCAAATAAGTCCTTTGTAGTAGGATAAAATTGGCTTTTAGCAAAATGATGAAACTTAGAGCTCCACAGCCAAAATGCATATAGAGTTAGTAACTTTATTATTGTTATTCTTCTTGACTTGCGACTTATTCCAAAAGCTGACCTACATGGCTACAACGTATTATGTTGCGAGATATATTCCGACCGGGGTGAGGCTACGCTCGCGCTTAGCGATTGCCCTTTGAGTCGGATGGACTCGCTTACCTTCGGCCTTCGCGGCATTTTAGTTTATTTCTCATGAGTTGGCCTTGAGCGAATTTATTTCCTTGTAATAAAGACTCTATATGAGAATCGATTAATGATATTCAGGTGTGATTGAACTTTGATTACTTTATCGATGTACTATGAGTACCGGCATGATCTTGGGATGATACAGACACAAAGATTTGACGATTTTGGGTCAGGTCGCTCTGAGATGGTATCGAGCACCTGCTGACCGTGGATCGTAACCCCTAGGATCGGAAAGCCATAGCGAGACCATTTACTTTGAACCCCTTTTCATTCTATAATTCTTCCACGATCTATTCGAATCTTCTCCCTTTGCAACATTCTAGATGGCGTCGAGTTCACCCGGTTTTGCTACGGAGTTACGCGGCCCGATGAGGCGATGCCCTTGGAAGGAAGCTGGTCGAGATGGTGAAGCTGCTGAAGATTGCTCTACCCTCGATCCTTTGGAAACCCACTAATGCACTTAAGCGGACACCGCTCTGAGTTGAGGTGCATATCCGGGGAGGACCTTTGGAGGACACACGGAGCCTATCAACTTTGAGTTCACGAGTTCAAGCTGGATCATCGGAAGGGGCGTGGCGATCTACCAAGCACTTGGACATCTCCGAGGAGAATCTGAGGGCGAGCTCGATCACTCATACCTCGCCATGGTTTCTCGCGGGGCAAGGAATGGAGATATCATCCGTACCATTGAGGGCGATTCACTCTCTCATACATCGAGGACTTGGAGTGTCTTCTCGAGGCGGGAGATTGGACTCGCCGTAACTCGAAGACACACGGAAGCTTTGTTCCATGACTGGGCTGGAGGAGAAGGCGCGCGGACTTCCTTGGCCATGAGGAAGAAATCACGGACTTCATGGAGATAGTCGGCGACACGAAGATGAAGCTTGCAGCGATAGAGAGAAGATGGACTTGGGAGAGGACCTTTACCAGTGGAGATGAAGCACCCTCGTGAGCAATGATCGAGGATTTGAAGGA
Organism: Aegilops longissima; assembly: GCA_021605205.1. Taxonomy (NCBI): domain Eukaryota; kingdom Viridiplantae; phylum Streptophyta; class Magnoliopsida; order Poales; family Poaceae; genus Aegilops; species Aegilops longissima. The sequence goes on from JAHIAM010002915.1 coordinate 7,398, forward strand.
GTACCAGAAGGAAACCCCAAGAGGGCGCCAGCGATGAAGACTTTTAGTCGACCACCATGTTATCTTTTAAATCGTCAGTTAGGCGATGTTTTCCTTGATTAGTCATGAGCTTTTGTAATCGAGTTTGAACCATGTTTGAGTGGAATGAATAAATGTTTGGTGTGTTATGATTGTGCATTCATATGGGTAGTGTTATTCTCATAGACCATTGTTCTATTCTAATCTCCTCACCACTCCAAAAACACGGATGCCTCAGGGCGTGACCTTTGGTTTTCGCGGAGCTCACCCAGCTGCTCGGCAGCGAGAATGCTGTGATGCAGCTCGATTGAGAATCGAACAACACCGCCAACAATCCACGCCACCACCACCACCCTTGTGGACAACTTGACTCGATTTACGAGGTTGAATCCGCGGTGTTCTCTAGTAACCTTGAGCGATTGTGGTGACGGCGGCTCCATAAGATCGGAAGAGAGCTAGTCACCGTTGGATGCGATCTTTGAGAAGGTGCGCTTTGCAGCGCATCAAGCTGGATGGACCTGCAGCTTCTTGGTGGGAGAATTACACGCCACTTTTCCTTGGGTGGCATCACTTGGGATCAATTCCAGCAGGCCTTCGCCTTGCTCATGTCTCATCTGGAGCCATGAGTGCGAAGAAGCGTGAGTTCATAACTTCGCCCGAGAAATCGTCTTGTGGTACGATGCGTGGAGAATCAGCAAGCTTGCTCGCTATGCCCCGATGATGTGGCCCTTGATGCGCCAAGCGGAGAAGTTCCTTGAGGACTCAATAATGAATTGAGCATGCAGCTTATTGTGGCTACTTTCAACAACTACCGGGAGCTGGTAGACAAGGCCACCATCACGGAAGGCAAGCAACAGCAGATAGAAAGCATAGCGGAAGTACAGCCGAGGAAGCACAACTCGGGAGCTCGGCGAAGCCCGCTATGCACCGTACTCGGGAGGCACACCCATCATAACCATGGAGTTCATAACCATGGTGGAAATGGAAACAACCGCAGCCGGGACAACAAGTCAGGCCATGGCAATGGCAATGGCGATGGTAATGGCAATCAACACCGTTCTGCCCGGCTCGAAGGATCTGAGCCACATCACACTTCAAGTGCGGAAGGCGGGGCACTCGCCACCACTGCCGGAGGCCAAGCGGAGGCGGAAATGGCAATGGAGGCTCGTGAAGAAGCCCAATCCTTTCCCTCGTGCTCAAGTGAATCACATCGGCGTGGAAGCGTCTATGATCAACCGGAACAACATGGTTGGTAAGTTTTATTGAATTCACGTTCGGTCTTGGTTACATTTGATTACGGTGCAGCGCATTCATTCATATCAAGGGTAGTTGTGGATAAATACGGATTCGCACTAGAACCCTTAGAAGCCCCTCCCGTCGGTTCGCGAGGAGGAGAAATGATGGCGAGGATTAAGCTGTCACTGCAAACCTCAACATCGGGAACCACAAATTTCCGTAGAACTCATAGTGTTGAAACTCAGACCTTGGATGTAATCCTAGGCATGGATTAGTTGTCAAAGTATGAAGGAACATTGGTATGCCGGCAAGTCTATTACGCTCACCACCGGGCGAAGAGGATCAATATGTGGCCCGGCACGGCCGGATGAAGAATCGGTGCATTCCCTCACGGGAGTTGTTCGGAGGAAGTGCGATGGTGCAAGAATTTCCCGATGTATTCTGGAGGAATTACCGGGAATGCCACAGACGAGACATTGAGTTTGATTGAGTTATTGCGGCACAGCCCCAATATCCAAGAGACCTTATCGGATGCCACGAATGAGTTGAAAGAGATCAAGGAACAAGTAAATGAGTTATTGGAGAAAGGATATATTAGTCCAAGCTCATCACCTTGGGAGCCCAGTTCTTTTGGTAGAGAAGAAGGATGGAAGCTTGAGGATGGTTGTGGATTATCGTGCATTGAGCGAGGTAACCATCAAGAACAAGTACCGCTGCCAATGATCAATGACTTGTTTGATCAGCTTGTTGGAGCCAAGGTATTCTCTAAGATCGATCTTGATCGGGTATCATCGATTGAAAATTCGTGAAAAGGATATACCCAAAACAGCATTCACCACGGTATGGTTTATATGAGTATACCGTCATGTCATTTGGATTGACTAATGCTCTGCATACTTCATGAATTTGATGAACAAGGTGTTCATGGAGTATTTGGACAAGTTTGTCGTGGTGTTCATCGATGACATATTGATATTCTCCAAGAAGCGAGGAAGAGCATAAGGAACATTTGCGTCTAGTTACGGAGAAACTTGAGAACATCATTTGTATGCCAAATTCAGCAAATGTGAATTTTGGCTAAAGGAAGTTGGATTCCTCGGACATGTTATTTCAGGAGAAGGAATAGCGATTGATCCGCCAAGGTTGAATCGATCACCGATTGGCGGTCACCCACCTCGATCAAGGAGATCCATGATTTTCTCGGACTCGCGAGGATATTATCGGAGGTTCATTGAGAACTTCGAAGATTGCCAAGCCATGGTGAGCTGTTGAAGAAGGAAGCCAAGTATGTTTGGACGAGGAATGTGAAGCCAGTTTTCAGGAATTGAAGAAAGCGGTTGGTCACAGCCCGGTGTTGATATTGCGGACATACATAAGGAATACGAGTCTATTGTGGCGCTTCGTCAAGGACTCGGAGGAGTATTGATGCAGGAAGGTAAGGTTGTAGCTTATGCCTCCGGACAGCTCGGCCTCATGAGATGAATTATACCACGCATGATTTGGAGTTAGCAGCTATAGTGCATGCACTCAAGACACAGAGACATTTCCTCATTGGAAACCGTTGTGATGTCTATCTGGATCACAAGAGTTTGAAATATATCTTCCGCTTGAAGAATTGAACCTCGGCGGAGGAGATGGCTAGAGTTGATAAAGGACTACGACATGAGGCTGCATTACCACCCGGTAAGGCCAATGTTGTAGCAGATGCTTTGAGCCGTAAGAGTTATGTGAACACTCTTACGCGGGAGGATTACCCAGGAATTGGTCGATGACCTCGAGATCTCCGGTGGAGATAGTTCGAAAGGATTTGTGCAACTCTGGAAGTTCAGTCCACCTTGACCGAAAGGATTCGTGAAGCCGAGAAGTCGGACAAGGAAATCGATGAGATTAAGCAAAAGATGGAGGAAGGAAAAGCTAAAGGATTCGAAAGGATGAACATGGAACTATATGGTTTGAGGATCGTATTTATGTGCCCAATGATCCGAGCTCGGGAAGCTAATTCTTGGGAGGCTCATGATTCACGTACTCTATTCACCCGGCAACACCAAGATGTACCTGGATTTGAAGCAAAGTTTACGGTGGGCGGTATGAAAAAGGACATTGCGAGTGCGTGGCCGTATCGATGTTTGCCAGCGTGTAAAGCGAGAACATCGAAGCCAGCGAGGTTACTTCAACCTTTGCGATTCCGATTGGAAATGGGAGAAACTTGGTATGGATTTCATCACGGTTACCGGGACCCGTTCGGTTATGATTCTATCTGGGTAGTAGTTGATCGTTTGACTAAGGTAGCTCACTTCATTCCGTGAAGACTACCTATACGGTGCCAAGTTGGCCAAGATATACATGACCAGGATCGTATATGCGCATGGAGTTCGAGGAAAATGCGTGTCGAGATAGAGGCATGGTTTACCTCAAAGTTTTGGAAGCAATTGCATGAAACTTTGGAGTGCGAGGCTGGAATTGATCAGACTTTTCATCCATGAGAAAGATGGGCGGACCGAGAGAGTCAATCAGATTACGGAGGACATGTTGAGAGCTTGTGTGCTAGACTATGGGTCTAGCTGGGATGATAATTTGCCGTCTGCGTGAGTTCTCGTACAACAACGATTATCAATCCGGTTTGAAGATGGCCCCTTCGAAGCTCTATACGGAAGGAGGTGCGAGAACACCATTCTTTGTGGGATAGTGTTGGAGATCGATCACTTTTGGTTCCGATCTTATCAAGGATTCGAAGAGAAGGTCAAGCTGATTCGAGACCGGCTCAAGATAGCACGGTCGAGACGGAAGAGTTATGCGACGATGGCGCAAGGAGGTGACTTACGAAGTGGGAGACCGAGCATATCTTCGTGTGTCTCCGCCGTGGGATCAAGAGGTTTGGAGTCAAGGAAAGTTAGCACCCGATTCATTGGCCCTACAAAATCCTCGAGCGTCGTGGAGAAGTTGCATACAAGCTGGAATTGCGGAAGGATTGTCGGAGTTCATGATGTCTTTCACGTTTCTCGGTTGAAGAAGTGCCATGCCGACATGGCGATGTTCGTTGAGAACCACGGTGCCCCTAGAGGCCATACAACAGCGGTGATTTGACTTACAAGGAGAAACCGTCAAAATTCTCGAGGCTGCAAGCGAGTCACCGCAGCAAAGTCATCAAGTTTTGCAAGGTGTTGTGGAGTCACCACAGGAAGAAGCCACACAGGAGCGAAGAAGATCTTGACGAGACCATCCGCACCTATTGCTAGCCAACCCGAATCTCGGTGAGATTCATCTTAAAATGGGTAGGTTTGTAACATCCCAAATTTCCTATTTGGAATGTTTTACAATTATAGCTAAGCATCCTATGCATCTGTTTGAATTTGAATACCATTTGAAGTTTGAGCTATTTAAGTTTGAATTTGAATTTCAAACTTTGGCATGTGGGAAACAATTCAAAAACTAAGCTGATAAATACTTGATCAAAAGTATGAGAGGAGCAAACATGACACTCCAAAATATCGGAGGAAACAATGCCAAAAGATTTGGAATTCAAATCTGAATTTTATTTGAATTTGAAAAAATGGATTTTATAAAGTTTGGATTTTGACTTTGGAAAAATGTTCAAATGAAAGGAATATTCCCTGATCATTTTGGTATATATATACCCTATATAAAATATTTATAGTTTAGGTTTTATTTTTGGTTTTGTTTTAATTAAAAAAAAAAAAAACCCTTGAGCGCCAGACTAAACCACCCAGGCCCAGCCAGCGCCGCCTCACCTCAGCGCCACCAGCCAGTAGAGCCCAGCCCAGCTGAGCCAGCCAGGCCGGCCAGGCCAGCCCGGCCGGCGCCGCTCCCCCTCGCCCGAACCCTCTAGGATTCGGCCACCGCCGAACCCTCCCCTCTCTCTCTCAGCGACCCATGGGCCCGCCCGTCTTCTTCCCCTCGCCCAAGCCACGGGCTCATGGGAGATCCACGGATCGAAGGATCCAGGATCCCGATCGCCCGATGCCTTTCCGCCCCTCGCCCGAGCCCCCGGCTATAAAGCCGAGGCTCCACACCCATTCCCCCCTAGCGGCCGGACCCCTCTCCTTCTCCCTCCAGAGCTCACGGGTCCAGGCTCGCCACCGCCGCCAAAGTCGCCCTGCGCCGCCACAGTCCACCCGACCCTCCCAACACCACCGAACCACCCCCGACCCGTCGCGTCTCCCGGCGACTCTTGAAGCTCCCAGCCCCAGGCGCCTCGGAGCACTCTCGCCGCCGCCGCCGCCGTCATGGGAGTCCGGTGAGTCCCAGACACCCTCCCCGTTCGATCTTAGATCGTGGCTCGATAAAGCCCCGAAGAATATGTTTTATGAGAAAACGGCCGGCCCGAGCGGTTTTTATTTTAGTTTAGGTTTTATTTGTTAGGCGGTTCGTTAGTTTAAACCCTAGGCCGTTTAGACTAAATTACATACGAGACACGATATAGGCCCATTAGGCCTTTTCTTTTATTTGATTTTCTGTTTTAGCGAATAGTTTCAATTTTCAAAATGTATATCTTTTATTCTGTTTAATATTTTTGAGTGATTCTTTTTTGTTGGATTGCAAATTTTATGTAGTTTCTGAAAAACATATATTTAGCCATGTTAAAAATAATTAAAAATGCTTTAATATTGTTTTGGTCAGAATAGCAAATCTGCTATAACTTTAGTTAGAAAAATTATTTTTGCATGATTCTTTTTGTCATCACTTTATTTTGACATTTCCAAACCCTAGAAATTAATTTGGGTATTTTAGGATTAATAAATAATTAATTTTAGACAGAATCCTATTAATCCTAATTAATTGATAAGTTCTGTTTTCCTAATTAATTAATTAGTAAATTAATTTATTTTAACTTGTGATTAGTTATTCTAGGTTAGTTTCTGTCATTCCATTAGATGAACTTTTATTAATAAAAGTTTTAAATTAATTATCTTAATAGAAATTGGATTAGGCCTAAAATGAGTTTTATAATAGCTTTTAATTAATTCTTTTTGCTCCTAATTGCTTAGTTAATCCTTTTCTGTTAAGCTAACCTAAAACCATGATTAGGTTATTTTAAGGAATTTTGTTTTATAAAAACTATTTTTGCTATTGTTTGGTGTAGGGAAAAACTTTGAATTGGATTTCTTTGAGTTTTCCTTTTGATTTGGTTTTGATTGTTTTGTTGTGCTATGTTACTTTTGTTATCTTGTGTGATCCTCTTGCTTTGTGCTTATTATGTTATTGTTTGTCTCGGTAGAGTTCGAGTCTGAAGCTTGCTACTCGACTCTTTAGCTTACGAGGATCATCGGCAAGGCAAGTTTTGATCATGTTATTTCTATACCTATGTTTTGTGCATTAGTAGTTGTCACCACCCACCATTGCATGTAGTAGTGAAATCTTGAAGTCATTAAACTTGAGTAGTATCATGTGGTAGGATGAACCAATCCTTGTTACCATGACCGGGGCGTAGTAGTTATTTTGCTATGCTCGTGAGGCGGGATTTGGGATGAGTGAAATTCATAAGCGAGATGTGAGAGTCAATGATGATGACAACCCATGGACTACAATGAACAAGATGGACTTGGAAAATCACTCTTGGGTGGAGGGCGGTTGTGGGCACCTGGAGCACCAGTGGTGGCGGGATGCATGGAGAAGCGCCATGACATCTGCGAGCTTCACCCAGCCACGAAGAAGGATGGATGCCCCATGACGGAAGCTTACATGCAGCCGCAAGCCATTATGGGCTCTGGCTGGGTTGACCCTTGTAGTGAAGGCTGGTGGGCGGTACTCGAGAAGTAGGCGAGCGGTAGGATTGGATGGAGTACGGCGGTGGCGGAAGAACTCTTTGGAAGACCTGTTTCATTCGTCCGTCTTCAAACACCATGAAGTGCGAAGACTTAAAAGGAGGAATGATTCTTGCGGGAAAGTCGCAAACCTCTGCGAGTGTTATAACCTAATCGATTAGCCGTGTCCCGATTCACGGACATTTGAGCCTCTGGACCTTGGAAGTATTGGATATCTCAACACTAAAATTAATGGATTAATTTGATGGGTTTATGACTTAATAATAATTTGGGAGCGAGATATTGGTTGGCGGAACCATCTCAATAACTACCAACAATTTGTAGTAATTTGCAAATAAGTCCTTTGTAGTAGGATAAAATTGGCTTTTAGCAAAATGATGAAACTTAGAGCTCCACAGCCAAAATGCATATAGAGTTAGTAACTTTATTATTGTTATTCTTCTTGACTTGCCAGCTTATTCCAAAAGCTGACCTACATGGCTACAGCGTATTATGTTGCGAGATATATTCGATCGGGGTGAGGCTACGCTCGGCGCTTAGCGATTGCCCTTTGAGTCGGATGGACTCGCTTACCTTGACGCTTCGCAGCATTTTAGTTTATTTCTCATGAGTTGGCCTTGAGCGAATTTATTTCCTTGTAATAAAGACTCTATATGAGAATCGATTAATGATATTCAGGTGTGATTGAACTTTGATTACTTTATCGATGTCTTGTGAGTACCGGCATGATCTTGGGATGAATGCACGGACGAGATTTGACCGATTTTGGGTCGGTCGCTCTGAGCTCAAAAGCTCAAGACTCTACATTTTATATTTTAGTGATCCAAGATCACATTGAGTCTATAGGAAAAGCCAATACTATCAAGGAGGGATGAGCATGGTTTTTAAATAGCGGATAGCGGGCTGGTAGCGGATTGGTCCGCGTGGTGGAATGCGGATAGCGGGTGATATTGCAGGCGCTATGTCCACATAGCGGTTGTAAAACACTAGATTGTTGTTTATATTTCTAGATCCTTCATAAAAAGTAATTACATTTAATTTGATCAATAGCGGACGCTATTGCGCTAGCGCTATTGCGGAGGCAATAGCGGATGCTATCTCCGCTATTGAAACTATGGGGATGAGGTGTTGCTTAATGAGTTTCTTGCTCCATAGTGCTTAGTGATATGCTCCAAAACCCTCAACTACTTTCTCACATCCAAATATGACCTAAACCAATAGTCAAACTCAGCCCTATCGATTCTTTCTATCCGGCGCCACCGAGTTCAGATGTCATAGACACTGCCACAAACCCTAGGCAAATCGGTCTCACCGATAAGGATCTCGGTCTCACCAAGATGGGATTGTAATCTCTTTGTTTCCCTTCGTAACGTTTGGTCCCAGCGAGATGAGCGATCGGTCCCACGAGATTGCAATGTAAACTCTCTGTTTCCCTTCGTAACATTTCGGTCCCACCAAAATGGCGAACCACTTAATACCAAAGTTGGTCTCATCGAGTTTGTGTGTCGGTCTCACCGAGATTCGTTATGCCTAACCCTAACCATATTGGTCCTACCGAGTTGCATGTCGGTCCCACGAAAATCCTAACGATCACTAGATTTGCTGAATTGGTCCGACCGAGTTTCTCAATTCGGTCTCATCGAGATTAGTAAATTGTGTGTAACGATTAGTTTTTGTGTGGAGGCTATATATACCCTCCACCCACTCTTCATTTGTGGGAGAGCCATCGAGCGAACCTACACTTCTAATACACATTTTTGAGAGAGAACCACCTACCCTTGTGTTGAGGCCAAGATATTCCATTCCTACCATATGAATCTTGATCTCTAGCCTTCCCCAAGTTGCTTTCCACTCAAATCTTCTTTCCACCAACTCCAAATCCTGTGAGAGAGAGTTGAGTGTTGGGGAGACTATCATTTGAAGCACAAGAGCAAGGAGTTCATCATCAACACACCGTTTGTTACTTCTTGGAAGTGGTGTCTCCTAGATTGGCTAGGTGTCACTTGGGAGCCTCAGACAAGATTGTGGAGTTGAACCAAGGAGTTTGTAAGGGCAAGGAGATCGCCTACTTCTTGAAGATCAACCGCTAGTGAGGCAAGTCCTTCGTGGGAGGCGGCAATGGTGGGATAGACAAGGTTGCTTCTTTGTGGACCCTTCGTGGGTGGAGCCCTCAGTGGACTCGGCATAACCGTTACCCTTAGTGGGTTGAAGTCTCCACCAGCGTGGATGTCGATAGCACCACCTATCGGAACCACGACAAAAACATCCATGTCTCCAATTGCGTTTGAATTCTCCAAACCCTTCCCTTTACATTCTTACAAGTTGCATGCTTTACTTTCCGCTGCTCATATACTCTTTGCATGCTTGCTTGAATTGTGTTAAGATTGATTGACTTGTGCTAAGATAGCAAAAATCTGCCAAAGTCTAATATTGGGAAAAGGATAAGTTTTATTTAGTCAAGTAGTCTAATCACCCCCCTCTAGACATACTTTCGATCCTACAAGTGGTATCGAGCTTTGGTCTCCATTTGCTTTGATTTCCATAGCTTTTGGTGGTCATAGCCTTGGCTTCACAACCTAGGAGAGTATGGCGTCTAGCGAGAAATTATCACCATAGAGGTCCTTAATTTGATGGTACTAATTTTGCTAGTTGGAAGCATAAGATGAAAATGCATATTCTTGGACATAACCCGCCGTTTGGGCTATTGTGTGTATTGGCTTGCAAGGTGAATTCTTTGATGGGAGAGAACCGAACCGTGAAGCTAAGCGGAAGAGTTGAAGATGCTGCAATACAACGCTCAAGCTTGTGATATCCTCTTCAATGGATTGTGCCCGAAGAATTCAACAAAATCAGCCGTCTTGAGAATGCAAAGTAAATTTGGGATACTTTGATTGATATGCATGAAGGTACCGACTCGTCAGCGAATCCAAGTTGGACGTGCTTCAAAGTCAACTTGACAAGTTCAAAATGAAGGATGGTGAAGGTGTCGCTGAAATGTACTCTAGGCTTGCTCTTATCACAAATGAGATTGCGGCTTAGGAAGTGAAGAGATGACCGACAAATTCATCATCAAGAAGATCCTAAGAGCTTTGGATGGAAAATATGATACCGTGTGCACATTGATCCAAATGATGCCCAATTACAAAGATCTCAAGCCAGCGAAGTCATTGGAAGAATTGTTGCTCATGAGATGTCACTCAAGGATAAGGAGGAACTTCACAACAAGTCAAGTGGTGCTTACAAATCCTCATGTGAAGCCCCACATCATCAATTGAGAAACAAACCTTCAATGAAGAATTGAGCTTAATGGTGAAGAACTTCAACAAGTTCTACAAGAATAGAAGCAAGAGAGAAGCTCCAAGTCAAGGTCCTACAATGACAAAAGATCTTCTAGTCGAGGCGCAATTGCTACAATTGTGGGAGACCGAACACTATTCAATGAGTGTACGACACCCTACAAAGAAGAGAATCACCCAAGAAAGAAGTAGAAGAAGAATCACCACCAAGAGAGGAGGAGTAGAGATGATCGTTATGAGCGAAGAACATCCGGAGAAGCAAAGATTAGGAAAGGAAGGACAAATCATCAAGGAGCTACACAAAGCGAAGACATCAAGCTCATGTTGGTGAATGGGTATCCGGCTCGACTCAGACAATCACTCAGAGAAGCTATCACTCGACTCGAACATACTCAAGATGAAGGTGTTGCGGTCTAGCACTTGTGTCAACCAACTCCTATGACATATTTGATTCACCAAATGAAGGAATTGGAAGATGCTTCATGGCCAAAGGTCCAAAGGTAACACATCCAGTATGTTGATTTCAATAGTGATGAAGATGACTTGTTAGGTGATGATGATTTACTTGTTGACAACTCTAGTGATGAACACTATGATGAAGCGTCAATTAATCATGCTAATCAAGATAAAGCGAATGACAATGATAAGGAGAAGATTGAGCTTCTAACCAAAGAACTAAACACTCTTAAGTTAGCTCATGAAACTATCTTAGAAGATCATCGAGAACTTTTAAGGACTCATGAGAAGTTACGCTTTGAAAAGCTCAACCTTGAGCAAGAGCATGCGTTCTTAAAGGCAATCAATGATGATCTCCATAAGAAAAGTTCTTCTTACATTGCCAAGCGTTTACTCTTATCTACTTACATGCCTCAAGTCAAGTCTAGTAACAAGAACAAGAAGGATTCTTCCTCTAGTAGTAACAATAATCATGCTAAACCCAATGATGTTGCTTCTAGTAGTTCTCTTGATTCCACTAATGATTCTCTTATCCAAGTTACACTTGAGCAAGAAAATAGCTTATTGAAGGGAATTATAGAAAGGTGTTTACAAGAGCCTTGCGGGAGTAAGCAATTTGAGTAAATTGTGTGCAAGCAAGGAAGGCACGGAAGAACCAAGGTGTTGGTTTTGAGCGAAAGTTCAATGCCAATGGAGTTGAGTGGGAAGAAGATCAATACCCCAAGGCGAAGTTTGTTCCTCAACAAGAGAAGTATGATCCTACTTCCTTCAAGGGACACAAGCTCAAGATGATCTTCCACCACAAGACCACAAGCAAAAGGCAAGGATAAGCTTCAAGAGGAGATTGATGCATTTGAAGAAGCTCTAAAGGCCTTGGTCAAGTGGGTTCCCAAAACTACGTCAAGCTCTACTTCATCAAATCGACTACAACTCCAAGGATTCCCATCAAGATGATGTGGATCGAAGAAGAAGAACTAGAGAGTTCTTGAGGTGACTCCGCCAACATATTTCACTCATATCATTTTGGAAACTACAAGTGCAATGAACTTTCACATCTTGCACTAGTTCAAGGAGTCCCAAACCCTCTTGTTGGTAAGACAAGGGACAAGGTAACCTAATGCTTTCATAGACATCATCTTATGTATGCATCACTCTATGTCTATGGATATCCTTGTTTTTTCCTTGTGGGACTAACCCGTGTAGGTATTGAAAGTGCAAGTCACTCCAAAAGGATTGCTCCGAATGATCTTCATACACATTGAGCATCCACATCTTCAACACCTACATGAAGTCATCATCAACAAAACCCAAGGTTAGTTCATCCCTCTAAGGGGATCTCACATCTAGGGGAGCTTTACTCTAAAAATTGAGCTAAAGCAACTCTAATGGTGTTAACACATCAATGCATTATGTAAAGTGGGTGAGCTTAAGCGATGAGTATGACCTATGATCAAATGTTCTCATTTGACTCCTAAGTCAATATACTCATATATAGATGACCTAGTCATCGCCAATTGCTGATAGATACTAGAATTGGTTGTGCATGCTTTGCCACATATTTCATTTGCCATTTTATTGTGTGAGCATGTTGGTTGCATATTTTACTCATTCGAGGACATCCACTTGTTGTTTTGATTGATTGGTTTCTTTTCTTTTGCCAAGTGGATGGACAAGAATGCCTAAGAACCTTCTCTAGCTATCTATGCTCTTCTCGTCTCAAACTCTATTCATCTTGCATCACAAAATTTGATCAAGTCAAATTGAACCACTCTGTGTGAGGAGCACTCGGAGTCCCGATTCTTCATAGACTTAAACTTCCAAAACTTCTTTGTGCGCCGGTCGACCGATTCTTCCATTTCGGTCATATCGAGATCACTAAGTCGATCTAGGTTTTCAATCTCGGTGCAACTGATTTGAACTTTTGGTCACACCGAGTTCTGTAGCGCTTGCGTTATGCATCTCAGTGCCACCAAGTTGTTCCACTCGGTCACACCGGCGGTCGAACTATATATACCCACGAGGCAAAATTTTGATACTTTCTCCAAACTCCTTCACCCGCGCATAGCCGCTCTGCCTCCGGGGTCTTGGATCGTCCTCCTCGTCGTGGCCGCCTCCATCGCTGGTCTCTACCGCCGTCAGCGGAAATCATCCCCACCGTTGCCGCCGTGGCGAGTTCATCGCCGAACTAGGGTATGGACTCGATCCTTTGCTATCCCGTCCGATTCCTAGCACATTGTGTTCGTCATGAATCTTGCCACGATTGAAACTATTCTATCCGGTCAAAACATTCCGTAGATTAGAGATGAATTGAAAATTTAGGGTTAGGTTTCCACGAAACCATCTCGGACCCACGGGTTGTAGAACTCAGTTCCACCGATTCAGCTAAGGCCATTGCACATGTGATTCTCGGTCGACCGAGAATTGCGAATCAGTGTGTTGAGTTCGGGACTTTGTGAAACCCTAGCAGTCTCGGTGCCACGAGCGTGACTCGATCGACCGAGTTCACTAGTTTAGGTTCAAAAGCTGCTTGGTATCACCGAGTTTACAAATCGGTTGATCGAAATGCTTTACGTGGAAAACTAAAACTAAGTTTTGACTCATTCTTTTGCAAAAATCTACGTATTTTGTGATGCTCATCCACTCTATCTCATCTATATCTATTCACGAGTCTGCGATCGATTGCTTGCAATATATCGATCGAGTGACAACGAGCAGGGAAGAGGAGCAGATTCAAATGAGTGAGGCACTAGTCCCTCTAGCAGCTCGATGAGGGTGGCAGGAGCACTCAAGCAACTTACCCAAGGCAGCCACGGGACGGAAAGAAGAACCTCGGAATCGAGGATGAAGACTATCTGGCTGTTGAGGATGAGGCCATTTCAAGAAAAGGTGCTCAAGAAGGAGTATGGCACAACTCTGCCACCAAGCCTGGTATGAAGACCAAAGTACACCAAAAGGATTCCCATGTCTAAAGCGAGCCTCTACTCAAGCATCTTTGGAATCTGAACCCAAAAGGCTGCTGCGAGAAGGGAAGAAGAGGAAGGAAGGTCGAAGACCATGGCGGAGTTATTGGAAAGCCTTCCATGATGGAAGAGGAGGAAGAAGAAGAGGTTGCTGCACGGTACCCAAGGCTCAAAAGCTTATGGGTGATGCTATCGGTCGGGGCTGCATCATCAAAGCCCAAAAAGCACCCAAAGTTGCCTCTAAACCCAAGGCTGTACCTAAGAGGAGTACAGGAACATTCCATTCTTTGAGAAGAACAAGGCCCCGAGTACCTGAAATTGTTCTTTGAAGAAGAAGATGATGAGACACATGTCTTGAGAAAATTGAAGCCAAAAATTCCATATCATAATGATGCTCATCCTGTAGCTGAGAACATGAAGATCAGGAGAGACTCAGGATTAAGGCTATGGAGAGAGACAAATTCATATGCCACCAGAAGGAGGACTGTTGTTGACTACAGGTTCCACACAAAGGAACAGCAGGATTTCTATGAGGCAGTGTTGTTGGACTAGAAGCCAATAGTGTGTGACATGAGGTGGGTTGTTGTACCTACATGAAGGAGAATGAAGAACACTATCTGGTGTGTATGTCGACTTGATTGCTTGTGGAGTGGCAGACTTTGTTGGTGAAGCTCACAAAGTGGAATGAGGAGCTCATAATGCAATTCTACTCCACAACACACTTCTATCCAGGATGGCGAGGATAGTATGGATGTGCGAAGGTACTAGGTACCAATCATCAATTGAAGAATGGGCTAATCTGATCAATGCACCTAAGGAGGAAGAGGATGACTTGGATGTATATGCCAAGAAGAAGATGGATCACAACTCTATGGCACATATGTACAAGGAGATCCAGATCTGCTATAGAATCACACAAGTTTGGATCGATTACATTACCTTACATCGGGACTGCCAACCATTAGCTGGATCCTCGGGCACACTCTCTTGCCCAAGTTAGGTGATCACAACATGATCGGAGGCCATGCAATAAATCTACTACACTTATTTGATGTGCCACGAAGTTCAAGGTCATGAGCCTTATAGTTGAGACTATCGGGAGGACAGCTTCTTGACCAAAGCGAAGTTGTGGATATGCCCCAGATCTAGGGCTGATTAACTCCAAGATGGGCACAAGCACATACTTGTTGGACAAGGAGCACATGCCTATCTATCCGGACTTTGAGGACAACCAAGTGGTTATGAATGAAGATGAACCATCTTACGTGCAAGCACAAGCTAAGAAGGAGGAGGCAAGGGGCGAGAAGGCTGCCAAGATGCCAACAATGGAAGAGGCATCTTAGTACTTTTGAAGAGCAAACAGGATCAACTTGGCTGCTTGATTGCATCCACTCGAGGATTGAGAAGGGCTGGCCACCTTGACTCAAAACCAGGAGATCTGGAGAGGATCATGGAGCGAAGTTCTATGACATGGATGTGAAGGTCAGAGAGATCCAGTCCGTTGTTGAGCAACTTCAGGATGATATGCAGGAGAGGAAGGGCAAGTCAACCACTAAGGCATTTGCGAGTGCCTAGAGCTCATAGATCAGCTGCAGTGCAGTGGCGGACACGAGCCACTTCATACGCACCAGCTACAGCTTTAGTGCCACCAGCTCCAGCACCTACTCCACCAGCTCCATCTACATCAACTGCTGCCTTCGTCCTTGGTGTTCTATCTACACCACCACCTAAAGATCAAGCCTGAGAGATGATTTAGTACTATGCATTTTCTATGAACTTTTGGTAACTTGTTGCCAAAGGGGAAAAAATGTATAGATCATAAACTTCGAGAGATAGTGTTGCTTTTATTTTCTCTTGCTTTGGTGGTTGAACTTTATTTGCTTGTTTGAGATACATTATGTCATGTGATACTTGGATGATCATGTGTTTGATCATATGCTACATTAATGCTTGTTGGATGACATTATCCTTTTATCCCTATATGATCATTCAGTTTGCTTGGTGATGAGTGCATGTATTCAATTATTATCACTTTGGCGCTCCACCAAGATGTATGTGACATGGAAGAGTAACCCATGAGCCTAACTTCTTGTGCATTTGCAGCCCAAAGCAAATCTTAAACGGTGCACAAATTTAGGGGAGCTCTTGCTTATCACATACTTCTCAAAGCGACAATGTCTTTCACTCTTATTATCATTTGTCGAAGCTTTTATCTATATGTTGTCATCAATTACCAAAATGGGGAGATTGAAAGTGCAACTATCACAGGTGGTTTTGGTAATTCCTAACAACATATAGCTCATTGAACTAACATTATTCCAAGATGAATATTTCAGGAAAAGCTCAATGAATGGCATGGCATGGATGAGAAAAGTGGACCCCTCAAAATGCTAAGGATTAAAGGATTGGCTCAAGCTCAAAAGCTCAAGACTCTACATTTTATATTTTAGTGATCCAAGATCACATTGAGTTTATAGGAAAAGCCAATACTATCAAGGAGGGATGAGGTGTTTCTTAATGAGTTTCTTGCTCCATAGTGCTTAGTGATATGCTCCAAAACCCTCAACTACTTTCTCACATCCACATATGACCTAAACCAAAACTCAAACTCGGCCCTACCGATTCTTTCTATCCGGCACCACCGAGTTCAGATGTCATAGCCACTGCCACAAACCCTAGGCAAATCGGTCTCACCGATAGGGATCTTAGTCTCACCGAGATGGGATTATAATCTCTCTGTTTCCCTTAATAGCGTTTGGTCCCACCGAGATGAGCGTCGGTCCCACCGAGATTGCAATGTAAACTCTCTGTTTCCCTTCGTAACATTTGGTCCCACGAAATGAGCGAACAGTCCCAGAGTTTACGACCAACTCTCTGGTTAGCTTATTACCAAAGTCGGTCTCACTGAGTTTGTGTAATCGGTCTCACCGAGATTACGTTATGCCTAACCCTAACCATATCGGTCCTACCGAGTTGCATGTCGGTCCCACGAAAATCCTAACGGTCACTAGATTTGCTGAATCGGTCCGATCGAGTTTCTCAATTCGGTCTCACGAGATTAGTAAATTGTGTGTAGCAGTTAGTTTTTGTGTGGAGGCTATATATACCCTCCACCCTCTTTATTCGTGGAGAGCCATCGAGCAGAACCTACACTTCTAATACACATTTTAGAGAGAACCACCTACCCTTGTGTTGAGGCCAAGATATTCCATTCCTACCATATGAATCTTGATCTCTAGCCTTCCCCAAGTTGCTTTCACTCAAATCTTCTTTCCACCAAATCCAAATCCTGTGAGAGAGAGTTGAGTGTTGGGGAGACTATCATTTGAAGCACAAGAGCAAGGAGTTCATCATCAACACACCATGTGTTACTTCTTGGAGAGTGGTGTCTCCTAGATTGGCTAGGTGTCACTTGGGAGCCTCAGAGCAAGATTGTGGAGTTGAACCAAGGAGTTTGTAAGGGCAAGGAGATCGCCTACTTCGTGAAGATCTACAGCTAGTGAGGCAAGTCCTTAGTGGTGGCGGCCTTGGTGGGATAAACAAGGTTTCTTCTTTGTGGACCCTTCATGGGTGGAGCCCTCCGTGGACTCGCATAACCATTACCCTTCGTGGGTTGAAGTCTCCACCAGCGTGGATGTCGATAGCACCACCTATCGAACCACGACAAAAACATCCGTGTCTCCAATTGCGTTTGAATTCTCCAAACCCTTCCCTATACATTCTTGCAAGTTGCATGCTTTACTTTCCGCTGCTCATATACTCTTTGCATGCTTGCTTGAATTGTGTTAAGATAGCTTGACTTGTGCTAAGATAGCAAAAATCTGCCAAAGACTAAAATTGGGAAAAGGATAAGTTTTTATTTAGTCAAGTAGTCTAATCACCCCCCCCCCTCTAGACATAATTTCGATCCTACACTTTTAAATTGCCGAACGAATCTATGTGTATTACAATACCCGTATTTTCCTTGCAAATACTAATCTCAACGTGGTAATTTATTTATGACGAGTTGTTGAATTAGAGTGAGTTTGTGATATAGTGATCTCAACATGGATTTCACATTTCATGGTATCCTAGTAAGTTTTCAATGCAAATTCAAATTTAAAAGTGAACAATATGGAGGTGAGAAAACATTGTATGTATCAAGCATATGACCACACACACGCACACACACAGGGACACACACGCATGAACACAACAACAATCCAATAAGTATAGTGCATCTATTTTTCCAAACCATGCATCTATGACACGAATTCAAAAATACTCCTTCTATTCCTAAATATTAGTCTTTTAGAGAGTTCAACAAGTGACTACATACAGAGCAAAATGAGTGAATCTAGACTCTAAAATATGTCTATATACATCCGTATGTGCCAGTCCATTTGAAGCCTCTAAAAGACTAATATTTAAAACGAAAAGGAAGTAAAATGTAAAGGCATCCATGGTACTTAGTTCAATATTTAAAATGAACATGAAACTGAAACATGAATATTAAGTCTAGTACTACAGTACATGCAAATGTTTTGTTTAGGTAGAGCTATGATTGTCAGAGGTCAACCCTTTGACCTTAGATAAAATTAATGGAGCTCTGTTTGGGTTGTTTAGATTATATTTGTCCCTCCTCCCAACCACCGATTGGTTGTGCACCCCACCCTCCTCCCAGGAGAATATCATGTGCCCCATACCTTAGATGCTATATGCCGTCTGAGTTGCTTGGAGCTTGTAGATCGAGATATAGCAGCTCACATGATGTGTCTTAATATTTTGCAGGAAACCTTGATGAGTTTGAGAATTGCACACAATTTGTACAAAAACTACTTAGATGCCCTTTGATCCCATATCCAGCGACCTCGAAGCTCGTATCACCGTAGCATCTAAGATGAAGGAGGACATCATATTCTCTGTATGTAAGAATATCATGTGCTACCACATCTTAGATGCTTTGGTGATCTAAGCTCTTCGGGCGTTGGTTTGTGACAACACCTCCTCGGTGGTTCGAATGGTTTTTGAGAATAGCCCCAAAGAGTTTGTACTTTGCTTACAAGCACAAAGGCGCTCGAGATGCCATTGGATCTCGGATCAAGCGACCTCAAGCTCGTATCACCGTAGCATCAAGCTGCGATAGCGCCTTATGTTTTCTCGCTTGCGGGAGAGTATGAGGTGCTCCCTTGCCGTAGATTCTATGGTGATCGAGTTCACTTGAATCTAACGACCCGGTAGAAGGTTTGAATGTTTTTGCAATATCTGGTGATAGAGTTTGGGAAATGCGCGAAAGTACAAGTACTACGCATGTGCCATCGATCAGCGATCATATGACCTAGATGCTCATATCACCGTGGCGGGTAATTAAGCTACGGGGAGCACCTAATATGAGCAGCGGGGAGCCGTTGGATTGAAGATGCAGCGGCACACACGAGGCCTGAATGTTGTATTTGCAAAAACCCTTTGGAGAGTTTGGAAGTGCGCATAATTACAAAGACTACTCCTAAGCCATTGGATCTCACTTCAGCGGTGTAAAAACTTCGTATCACCATAGTATCTAAGCTGCTTGGGTGGATGTGATATTCTATGCGCTGTCATTTTGTTAGTAAACTTGCAAAATACATGTAACTCGTGCGTTACTTGTCTAACGCGCAAAGTGTTTGTTCAAAAAACCATCCTACACTAAAATATCGGAACAACACATGGGGTCCCACTTGTCATTAATCAAATTTGGACCTAAAACTAACAAATCTGAAAGGCGAGATTGAGCGGCAGCCTGGACTACAAAGCGTAAATCGATAGCCTTGAAAAACTAACGGTTGTTGGCTTTGTCCCATAACTTGATT
Source organism: Aegilops longissima (assembly GCA_021605205.1). Taxonomy (NCBI): domain Eukaryota; kingdom Viridiplantae; phylum Streptophyta; class Magnoliopsida; order Poales; family Poaceae; genus Aegilops; species Aegilops longissima. Next base: position 26,975 of record JAHIAM010002915.1, read on the forward strand.
TTATCTGATTACTTGCATTGAGTAGAGTAGAGGAGTGCCTCGTCAACACGTGCATGACCGTTGTCTCACTTCTTGGTGGGTCCAGTCTGCGATCTCAATCTCTCTTCTCTCCATCGTCTAACCTTTGCACGAGCACACACGAAGGCGGCGCTAGCTTGCCATGGTGTTATTACAACTAAAAAGCTTGGAAAATAGAAGAATCGCCTAGAACAAGAGGCGTTGTGGCTGGTCGAGATGAAGCTAACCACATATATCCTCCGTGCCACGTTTGCATGATGAAGTTGTGTGGCTAGTGGGGTGTTTTCATTGGTGGCTGGGTCGAGGTTGAACCATAGGTACTACGTCGTCTGATATATTTTTACGCACATTTTTCCTCCGTGCCGAGGCGTGGCACACCCTACCCATGTGTTTGAGGTCCTCCGGTGGTGCCGCATATATTCTTCTGGCGTGGGATGCCCTACCACGCGTTTTACAGGTCCTCCTCGGTCGTAGCACGGAGCAAGTAAATGAGTCGTCAAATCACGAAGACCACCTTTCCTTGAGTACATCGGTGAAGCATGGTGTCTAGCTAGTTGGGCTAGTTCGATCGATTATCTAGGCGCCGCCACATTTGTTTTCACCTTTTTATCTACTTGCGGCGGTAAATTTAAATATCCACATGGCGTTGCTCTGGTGTTTGGGTGTGGCAGGATTTTTAATTTTTGATTGAAGGGGCGGTAGCGGCAGGATTTTTAATTTTTTGATTGGCGGGAGGCGGTAGCGGCGGCAATTAGTCATGATGACTCCGCTTTGTAAAACCCTTTGCTCCCGATGTGAGAAGCTGTCATTGGTGTTTTACCGTGGTGAAAACCAAAATATTCCCGCTCCTCTGCCTTCCCGTGGGTGCATTGCCTTTCAGCCGTTTCGCCCCTTTGCTTCCTCTCCCATTGCTTCTACCGGTGCCATGGCGGGCGGCAGATCCGGAGTCGGTGAGGCTCGACACGGGAGCTCCATGCCAGGATCACGGAGCTCGGGGCCAGGGCGTGGAGCTCCATGAGCTCAAGGAGGAGAGAGTGCCATGCTCCTCCATTATGTCGGGAGTTCATGGAGCTTCAAGCGTGAGCGTCCACCACAAAGATGCTCGGCGTTGGCGGCGTTCTTTGCGAAGCAGGAGATATGATCGCCGTTAGGGGAGCGGCTGGGCGTGGCGGGCCGATCATGGCGAGGTCGAGGATCGCCTCGGCCACTTGGTGAACCAAGTTGCCACGCGTAATGTTCGCGGCTCTTGCGATGCCTACCGTCGTGACGGTAGCGGCGATGCCGGCCGTCGGGCTAAACCCGTTCAACCACCGATCGACTTCAGCGAGCTGCGGCTTCGATCTAGTCTCCTTCTTCACCTATATCTCCGAGGAGCTGAGCCGTCTCCGTGCGATGGTGGGGCTGAGCTGGACAAGGAGGGTTGCGGGCTGCCGTCGCCGTTGCCGCCGAATCCTTTGAGGCTCCGTCACGAGAATCCATTCGTGCCATTAGATGCCGTCTTTGTGGCTGGCTCCCTTCGACCGGGGCGGGCTCTGCGGCGGTTGCACCTGCATCACCTGCGCCGTGCGCCTCGGGAAGCGAGAGGGACTTGATGGTGTTTAGGCGCCCTCTGCATGGGCGTGTCCATGTCTCGGCATAACATGACCATTGGATCAAACTCGAGCCAGTGCGGATCGATCCTTTGTAGCACAAAGCGTGTGGGTGTGTTTGGTTGCATTCTCATCTCAATATAGTTGTTTCCTCTTCGTGTATTTTTGTCAACCTACTAGTGTGGACTCATGCACCCTTCATGCACTCTGCCAAACACCCAAAAGTGGGCGAGAAGGAACTTTTGCACCATCCATGCACCCTTCATACACCCTGCCTAACACTATTAGGTGCTTCATATGGTTCATGTTTAGTGAGTCTTTGTAGCACCGTACTCTCCATCTTATTGTGGACGAGTTACATTAACATTGATGTCACCGTTCATTCTCGTAGGACGATCGAAAAGCGGTACTATGTTACATATAGGAGTATTTGACATCGCACAACATCATTTGTTATCGTCATATCTTACTACACTAGCAACAAGATTGTGTAATCTTGGCGTATGAACCTTTGCACATGCCTAGCGGTAGGAGCCTTGTGTATGTTCAAGTGGCTGCCGTGTTTAGCACTCCTCCGTCGTAAAAGTGGAAGCGCTTAACGTAATCATTTTTTCTTGAGAAAAATAGTGGACACGCTCTACGTGTGGATCCTCCTCGACCATGCACTAAATTACTCACTTTCGCCCGGCGTGTGGGGCAGCCAGCACAGGTCCTGACCATGCACTAAATTACTCCGTAGTAGAGTGATGGTAGAATACCCTGATCGAACCGCCATGATAATGCCCAATGAGCCGTCAAATCACAAAACCCCTCCTTTCCGGTAGTAAGTTGGATGGACAAAGCAACCATCATTTCCTCTTCTCTCTCAGCTTCCTCTCTTGAAGAAAACCCCACTAACCGCTTCTCCCTCATCTCGTTCCTCCTTTCACTCTTCTCTCTCAGCTTCCTCTCTTGGATGGGCCGGAGCACCGGCTGACGTGATGTCTATGGCTCTGGCCAAAACCGTCAAGGCTCATAGTGCGAAGAAGCGCAAGCACCCCTTGAGACTACATGAGACAAGCTCAAAGCCATACTGTCCAAGCCCCCTCTCTGAGATCCCTCATTAAGCAAGTCCTGGTAATGTCTCTTGTTGACGATCGTTTTCTCGATCTTGATCGTGTTTTTCATCTAACACATGATACTAATCTTGGTAGTACAACTTTCTAGGTGATCTTACGTGTAATTTTAGTGTGCCAAATGCGGTTCTAAATTCCTCTTTTGACCAAAACATGCGAGAGGTTGACACTGATTTCTTATAGATTACTTTCAACTTCTCCCTCTGTCCCAAATTTCTTGTCTTAGATTTGTCTAGATACGGATGTATCTAATATTAAAATGTGACTTGATACATCCGTATCTAGACAAATCTAAGACAAGAATTTTGGGACGAGAAATACTATAATTTATCAATGCTACCTTTTAAGAGGTATATTTGCCTCGATAACTTGTGTTATGGATATTGCATGTAATCCTCTGCTCTCATGCCTTTGAAGACATGTTCTAATGTCTTTGTTCACTCATTTCGTGCGTATATGTAGTCATATATGGAGTATAATATCGAAAATCATCTTATATTTCTGAGCGGAGGTAGTAATAAAATATGGTTTTGTTTGAATTAGAACCAGGTCAGCGGTGGAGATGAAGTTCTCAAAGTCATGCCGTGTGAGTGGAAGACACGATGATGAGTTCTCTTCTGAACTATCCAGCTCTTTGTGTCCTTGTCATACGTGTCCTAAACTAGTGTTTTCTGTAGCATTGTTGTCAGGCGTGTTCTCGAGGCTGTACTTGACCACAACAATTTCCTGTTGTGCCTTCGATTCTGAAGGTGTGGTTCTTATAAAGCTTCCCAACAAATCTGATGCGGCATGTCTTCATCATCATGTTTATGAGTGGAAAGACCACTCTATTAGGTTCTCAAGGTTGACAAGATGGTGATGGTGCATGTAGACATCTCACCGAAGTCCATGGCCTAGTCGGTTATCGGGGTTCATCCGTGGAGTCGGTGGCAAGAAATAGTCTGCAGAGTTTAGTTAGTGCAACTTTGCTTGTCTCTAGCAAGTACTATTGTTGATGCTTGATTTGTGTTTGTGAACCTGTATTGTTTATTAATCTTGCCGCTTTTGGTGTGTGGTCGATCCACGAGCGGTCTATGTTAATGTCATCCCTCAATTGATCTGTATATTTTGAAGTATCCGAGATCATATTTTTGTGAGGACGGTTTATCAATTATGGTTACACTCAATATCTGTATGCATTGCAGGGTTTACCGCACCACCAGGATTTCTAGTCCATGGATGTTTGGTCCATATGATTTGTCACGACCTTTGGAATGTCACCTTGTGGGAGTGGCGGGGCCCTGCATGCCACGTGTGGTTGGACGATCAATCTTCTTTTAGTACTTCAACATAGTGATTTCCTGGTAAGGATTCACTCGTGTCACATCAAGTAAATCTTATTGATTTACTATCTAAATCTTATTGATTTAATGTCATGTTTTCTTTCTTTTCCTGCAATTTTACGATGCAGGTTTTGCCATGTGACATTCATCACAGAATAAACCGTTTGGTTTGCTTTACGATGGCTATTTTTGCAGGTTTCACTTCTTAGGTAGTGTCAGTAACAGAGGCACTGTCCATCATTTATATTATGAGAAAAAATTGGATCAGTCTGTTGTCTGAGTACAAGTTGAATCCCTATGATGAACTGCGGTTTGGTTTAACAAAAACGCCACAATCAGTCCTTCTCGCGTTTAAAAGAAATGAAGAAAAAACTGGATCACGGTCATGGAACCTAGTCAAGATAGAAAGCTGATCATAGCAGACCGGACATGATCGCTTGTTGTCTCGCATAGATCAAGCACCGGCGATTGCTCTAACCTTTGGCGGCAACTCGGTCTAATCGGTGAGATTGGGCACCGACCGCGTCGATGGACGATCGATCTCGGAGGATCGGGCATCGACACGGCACCAGCTCTACAAGGAGCACCATCTCCGGCGGCGGCAGCTGGCCGGCACTTGCACCAACACTTGCACTTGCATCTGCTCCGGCCGTGCGGTTGCACCGACCATGAGGCGGGCTGCAGTTCACACTTCATATACCAAAGTCCTTACAAAAACCGACATGTGCACCTTCTTGGTAAGCATTGGCCCAAGTGCCGTTCTTTTTCTTTCCATGTTGTTTCACATGATTCAACGTGTTGATCTAACTGTTTGGGTATGTCTTCTTGTTTGCAAGCGAGAGAATTCCTAGAGAACAGCGAGGGAGTCGTTCAACAATCGGCGACCGCAGCCAAGTTTCTCTTACCATCGCGTAGCCTTGGTGTGAATGAACCTGCTCAATATCCGTAAGTACAAAGGATGGTGCATGATGATTGATGAAAGTCGTTATATCGACTAGAGGGGGTGAATAGGCGATTTTATGAATTCTTCAATGAGGAATTATCCGGTGAGGAAATTCCTAAGTGAAGAACTACTTCTGACGAATAAGTACTCGAGTAAGCATAAGAGAATGCGGACATGGTCATCATGATGAAATGAAGACAATCAAAAATGCAGAAAGCGTAAACATAGGATAGCACAAGATGAAGACAAATGGTGAAGAAATTGAGCGAGAAATTGAGAAAGTCTTGATCAAAGTCTTCAAACACAGATATGAATGAGCGCACAACACGATGTGAGGAAATGAAAGAGTTGAGGAAATAGAACCAGTTAGGTTGGTGAAGACAATGATTTGGTAGACCAGTTCCAAGCTGTTGTCTCGGTTATGCGTCTGGTTGGGCGGCTGAGTATTTAAACTCGAGGACACATAGTCCGGACACCCGATCGTTGAGCATGCAGCTCGGGACACAAGTCCTCACCGTATTCTCCTTGAACAAAGGTCACTGAGACCTCGTCCAATCACTCGTGGTAAGTCTTGAGCGACTTCCAAACCTTCACAGCCTTGGTCACTCGGCAATCCACAATTCCTCTTGGATGCTCTAGACCATGACGCCTAACCGTCTGGAAGAAGCACAGTCTTCAAAGGTAACAAGCGTCGGATCCGCGAGGGATCAATCTCTTGATGATGCTCAATCACTTTGGGTTTATGGGGTTTGGTTTTGGGTTTTCCTCACTCGATGATTTTCACTCAAAGTCCTCGGAGGATGGGTTGCTCTCAAATGACAAGTGTCAAGTTCTCTCGGGCAGCCAACCAGCTAGTGGTTGTGAGGCGGCTATTTATAGCCTAGGGAGCAGCCCGACATGATAAGACATAAATGCCCTTCAATGATATGATCGTTAGGTGGATAAGGTATTTTGGGACAGGTGGCGCGCAACCTTGACAGCGATCGAGAAATTTGATTCTCAAATTCTTGAGGGCTATCATGTTCCTCCTTTGTGTAGGCAATCCGCCTTTGGCGAATTCCTAACTCCTCGGTCGAACAAATTCCTCGTGACGGAAGAACTTTGTCTACATCCTTTGAAGAAATTGGTGAGCTGTATGAGATTTCAAAGGCTTCACTCGAAGGGATTGGTAGGTGTAGGATTTTGAGTTGAGCATCACATGGAAATTTTTCCTTAGTATTTCCTCGACTCCCTTCTTGATGCGGTGTTTCCTATGACTCAAGAAGAGAAAAATGAAACTACTGAAAACAAAAGTATTCACCTTCATGTTCCTCAAATGAATACCAAGTCTTCAAGGTCACACCAATTTCTTCACTTTCAAAGTCTTGAAAGTCTTGAATATCAAAGTCTTTAGTGAAGAACTTCATTTTTAAGGTGACTTTCTCTGTAAATATCAAACTCCTCATAGACTTATAGACCTGTACACTCATAAACACATTAGTCCCTTAACCTATAAGTCTTCAATACACCAAAATCACTAAGGGGCACTAGATGCACTTACAATCTCCCCTTTTGGTGATTGATGACAATATAGGTTAAGTTTTCAACGAGGATAAACATATGAAGTGTAAATACTGAAATTGAGAATTTGATTGCAAGATATAGAAGAACTCCCCACGAAGATGTGCATAGTGAGAATTTTCTTTTGAGGCAATGCACATTTGAAGAGTTGAATCATGGAGATCTCCCCCTATATCTTATAATTCATACACGCATTTGACATATAATATGAAGAATTTGAAATGCATGATGAAATATGGTGCTTGATGAAATTCAGCATGCGTGCAATAACATTAATGAGGAACAAGCATGCAAAATAACGCATCAAGAGTATCAGAGCACAGTGCATCAAAAGTATCAGAGCACCATCACGTTTAAGATTACAACTCGATCCAATAAAAGTTTCAGAAGAACAAGAGTTGTAACTTAACAAAAAATTGCCCATATAATAGACCCGCTTGAAGACTAACTCACATTTCTCCCCCTTTTTCATCAAATGACCAAAAGGATCGGCGAGGACTAAGCCCTGAAGAATTTCAAGTTGATGAAGGGCGCCCGATGTTGTTAGGGTCGGTTGTTGTAGTAGGACCTGCCGATGTCGTCCAAGTCTTCATTTTCATCGGTGTCTCGCGATGAAGAATAGGAGCTAGCCACCAAGGAAGGAACTTTGACCTTCTTGAATTTCTTTGGTGGAGGTACAGACCAGTCAAATTCTTCCTTGAGACCCATTGTCTTGAGTTCTTCGCACTATAGACATTAGAAAGAACAGCCAGTGCGGTTGAAGGTTTCATGGAGGTAGTATTGGTTTTCTTCATTGCATTGTGTGTAGAGGTCATGTTGTGAAGAATTGAACCAAGCGGCGCTTGACCCATCTATGATTGCGATCAACCTTACGATGAAGGCGAGGTAACTCACGATCGGTCATCACCACAGAGTCTTGTGGCTTGAGGATTTTGCTTGGCTGAGGTATTGGCGGCGAGTCATGTGTGGCGAGTCATCATTGGTGGAGTAGGATGCAGCTTTGCGAAATTGACCATCCAATGGGCGAATGCCTTCATCTATCACGGTGATAGCCTTGCCCTTGAAATTAGGCTGAGGAAAATGTCCATTTGAGGACTTCAATCGGGGCAAGTAGCTGCGATGGTTGAGTATCGACCTTGTAATTGGTGAAGACCTTGTCACGATGAATCTCATAATCTAAGGTGCATAAGGCTTGACTCAAAAGGTGACATAGCAATGTTTGCGAGTCCTCATGAAGAATTCATGGAAGTTGTGAGAGCAGCATGAATGATATTTAAAAGCATATTCTTCATGATGCCAGCGACTTCTTCATCATTTGAGTCGTGGCCTTTGATAGGACTCATTGTCTTGACGAATCCGATAAACGATCAAGAGGCACATATAGTAATTCCTTGGCGAGAATTTGGTTCGAGTGCTGTCCAAGACTTCAAAGGCTTCATCGGCACTTGCATGTAGTGATTTGGCTTCGGAGTTCGTTGTAGATACAAGAGCACCATCAAGGGAGGGGCGAGTGCTAGGGCATGAAGCAATTCGATTCTTTGGTGCCTTGTAGTAAGTGTTTTCGGACATCGGTCCAACACCCATGAGTTCACATCTTGGCGTCTCGGTGATGTGCAGCGTCGCATAGAATTGAAGAATGAGTTCTTCATTCCAATCACGAGATGTCGGTCAGAAATTCAGAAGTCTGCATCGTGAAGAACAACGGGTGGCTCGAAGCTGGCGGAGATTCCATGTCCACATGAGGAATATGTGCATGATCGAAGACTTTGTCTTTGTTGAAAGAGCGAGGAATAGAAATTGGCTTGACTAGCAGTCGAAGCGCCTCTTCCTTATGCGACGAGTCATATGGATTGTAATCCGTGAAGAAAGCGTGCTTTCGCCAAAGAGTCTTCAGCCTTGAACTTTTGCTTTGTTGAGAATGGATTCTTTGGCTTTGGCAATGGAGTGTCGATGAGTTGCATCACGACCTCTGGAATGTAATCTCGGGTTCTTGATGAGGAATTTCTGGTTCCTCTACATGTCTTGATCGAGGATCAGCGACCGGCGGGTTCATCGGCGCTAGTGGCTGGAATTTCTTCATGTCTGATGAAGTGGGATGAGTTTCTTGAGCCCATTTGAGCTGTTGGAGTAGGGGGTGAGGAATCTGTTGGATTGGGGTGAAGAGTGGAGAATTTGGATGCTGATTTTCCCAAAGTCATCATTCATCACTGGCGTTAATGCTTCAATATCCACATCTTCTTCAATTTGCTCAACACGGCCTCTTAATTTGTGAACCGAGGCATAAGCGAGGAAATGATTGAGGTTGAAGGATAGCTTCCACTTCAATTTCTTCATCAATCTGCTCACGCAGAAGCAGCGGAATGATTTTCTTTATCGAGATCCGCTTGGGATCTCATAATCTTCACCAAAGGAACAAGGTCCTTTGATGGCACGGAGAAATTGGAACAACATCAATGGGATTTTCAAATGAGCTGGTCATTGTCTTCATCTTCTTGAGCTGAAGAATTTGAAGCGGCCGGATGCTTTCCTTTTCTTCCTTTGCAGCTCGTTCGCAGCCTTGGTCTTCTTCATCGGATCACGGATGGAAGGATTGGAGTTGGTGTAGGCGCGGGAGGAGCTGATCACGATTGCCACGACTTCTTGATTTCTTGAGCGCACCACTAGTGGATGCCACGGCAATTTCTTGGTGGTGGAATGGAGTCATCAGCCACTGGAACTAGCATTGTCTTGACGCTTTGAACTTCATCGATGGTCTTTGGCATGTTCTTGATCGGTGGCGGAGGCTCCGGCTGAGGAATTCTTGTTGCGTTGGGGCAGCAACATTTGAGAACTTATTAAATCGAGTTGTGAATCGACTTTAGCTCCTTGCCAATCAGCATAATAAGTCAAATTTGTGGCGAGGGCTTTGATGTCGACTGCATCTTGATAAGTTCTTGATTGTCATCTTGACAGCGTTTTTCTTCAGCAGTTTCTCTTTTTACATCTTTGTGATTTCTTGATCTCTGGCCGTATCAAATTTCCATTTCTCCTCTTGGATGAAATGAGCGACATGTGACTTTGGCGACGTCGACGAAGTCGAGCATAGGAGTGTTTGGGTCCTTGTGCGAGATCAATGTAGTCTAGGATCGCTCTTGGATCCAACAGCGATGCTACAGGTGTGCCTTTGGCTCTATGGCCCTTTCTTGTCGGTCTCGATGATTTCCATAAGTTCATCATCATCAGCCTCATCATCTTGGTGGCTCTTGGAAGCGACTGTTTCTTCTTAGGACTTGGGCGAGGACCTCGTCCATTTGTAACCTTAGTCTTGATGGGAGTTGGGCGGATGAAGAATTTGGTGCAGGTGAGGAACTTCTTGAAACACCGGAGGCAATGGAGATGCTGCAATCCTTTGTACGTGGCCAAATGCTGCAGTCTTGAGGACTTTGTCGAGCTGCTTGAGGACTTTGGAGGAGCTCTTGAGGACTTTGTAGGAGTGAGGATTTGGGAGGGCGGGGAGCAGCATGAGGAATTTGCCGTGAGGGCATTCTTGAGGAACTTGGCCGTGAGGACCTTTGTTGGTGAAACACATGGCTTGTGTGCGGGCTTCTTTGCCATAGATTTTCTTGGCAGCGGAGGCCTCGTGTGGCGTGAGTGATGTGAGTCCTCATTAAATTTTCTCCTTTGCCTTGTTGGCTTGTCTTGCCAATTTGGCTTGGCGCTTAGCCCATTATTGAGGAAAATCCTCTGCAGCTTGATCTTTGGTGGGGTCAACTTCTTGACCAGTGCCAATGGAGCTCTTGGGCATAGAGGATTGAGGCGAATTTCTTCATGTACTTTGGAGTAACATATCTGTACTCCCTCCATTCCTGCCAATCTCCTTTCAATCCTTTGAATCGCTTTGCGCTGATTTTATTCTCTTTGCGAACTCGGCTTCATCAGTGTGCAATAATCAGCATATATTTCCTCGGGAACCTCAAGCGATGATCATGACCTCAGGCCTCTTTCCTCCTTTACGTGGCTTCTTTCCTTACGCCATATTCTTGATTTGTGGAATTTGAACAATCGAATTCTCGAAGAAGTATGCAACTTTCTTCGAGGAACACGCAAATGAGTTAACTTGTGAGAACCTAGTGATTGATGGCGGACATGAGTACACATGAAGAGCAGTATAGTTGCGAGGAATTTGGAGAGGTCATATCGTTCTCGAAGGTTTTCAAAAGAACTAGTTTGAGGAATTTGACGAGATGAGCCTTGAAGAATTTCACTAAGCGATCTTTGTCTTAGGTTCGAGTTGTATAGATCGAGGATCCACACAATTGAGGAATCTTGAAGAAAATCATTGCTTTAGAAAGCGAATCAAGAGCATATTTTGTTTGAGGTGTTCATATGTGAAGATTTGAAGAATAAACACCTTTGAAGATTTTCGGGAAGGTTTGAGAATCAAAGCGAGTAATAAAAGTAACTTTTAATTACCCGAACTTGTAAGTGCATCTAGTGCCACCCCTAGTTGGTTTTGGAGTATTGGCGACAAATGTGGTTGAGGACTAATGCGTTTGTGAGAAGTGCGAGGATAACACGGTGAGTGTCCCTCATTGATTCGGTTTACCTACTGAGGAGATGACACCTAAAATGTGTGAAGACATTGATGACAATGGTGGTATGTGAAGATATTCACATTGAAGACTATGACATGAGAAGACATTGAGTGAAGACTATAGGCCTTGAAATTTGTGTCGTTTAGTTGTTTCCTTTTCTTCTTTGTTGAGTCATAGGAACCACCATCTTTATTAAGTGGGGTCCAAGTGATCATAGTCGGAATGGTAGTGATGCTCAACCCAAATCCTATGTCTTGGCGAAGACAATGAGCAAAACTTATCTAGAGCTGGATGAGTCAGCTTTGCTTAGCCAAGTAAAGTTGCCGTGTGTGTTTGAAATCGACCGTTGGAACACGTGTCGGTTCCTTAGTGACCAGGGGTCATTTCGGACATATCAGGTCGGGTTGCCTAGTGGCTATAAATAGCCCACCCCTACACCATAAATTGGTGGCTGCTCGAGGAGTTAGTGCGGCTTTTGTGGTTTGAGCAGCCCACCTCAAAACCTAGAGAGAGAAATCCTTGCGAGGACAAAGCCCAAACACCCGAGCCAAGAGTGTTAGGCATCACAGATCTTTACATGCATGTGACCTAAAGACTTATTACACTTGAGGCTTGTGAATCCTCCGGCCCGGTTAGGCGTCGCGTTCTGAGCATCCAAGAGTCATTGTGGATTGCCGGTGAGCCGATCTGTGAAGGTTGAAGTCTACCTTGAAGACTTACGAGTGATTAGGCGAGGCTGTGTGTCCTTAGCTCAAGGGAATAAGGTGAAAGGCGGTCTTACATGTTGAATCTCAGCCTCCCTAACCGGATGTCACAGTTGTCCTGACAAGCTGGGCTGGTCCAACAAATCTGTGTCTTCAACAAGTGGTGGTTCTATCTTCTCCCTCTCTTTACTTAGAGTTTGTCTTGATGAAGTCATTGCCTATCTATCATACCTATTTGACTTCATTGCTTGACTAATTTTGTTGATTGGCTTCTTACTATCTTCCATCTTGATCCTTACTACCAAGCTGCTATTAGTCTTGTACTTTCACGTTATTGCATACTTGACTATGGTTTGCTTGTTGTAGTTTACCTTCATTGCATATCAATTAGGTCATTTCTATTGTTTGTCTTGAAACATCCATGTTATGAAGACTTTCCTAAATAACCTATTCACCCCTCTAGTCGATGACTAGCACTTTCAATTGGTATCAAAGCAAGGTACTCCTTGTTACGTGTGATTGGTTTAACCACAGGGTTTTAGCTATATACATTGCGGGGATAATCAAAGTCTCCGCTGCTTGCCCGTGTTCGATGGGCCGACTATCCCTCTTTGGAAGAATAAGATGCGCATGCATCTTGAAGCCGATGATGTCGACCTACGGTATGTCGTCAAAACGGCGTTCCCAAATCTGGTGAAGGTGTCACCCCCTTGATGTCAAGAAGTTCATTCAACTAGGCTCTCTTGCAAGAACATTATTTGTGGTCATCGACCAAAGGACGATATGGCCTTGTGAGTGCTCTGGAAGCGTCGAAGCTAGTGCGGGCGGCTATCCAAAGGTCAGCAGGCGTCTCAACCCGAGAGATCAAAGGATCGGTGTTTTCGCAACCTCTTCAACGCTTCAAGAGAAAGCGACAATGAAAAATGTCAGCTCACGTTTCATCGCCTCATGACATCACAAATGAGCTTCATGCTCTCAGCGCCTTGAGATCACCAAGCATGAAATCGTCAAGACACTCACGAGAACACTTGACAGCTCTTTTGACACCCTTGCCCGCATGATACAAGAGCGTCGACTTCAAGACACTCGATCGTATCGATATACTTGAGAGGCTAAACACACATGAGTTCGACTTTACGAGAAAAGAGATATCTATGGTCCCAACTATGGCGAACTACGGCGCTTTGAAGGCAAAAGTTGTTTCCTCATCGAAGAAGAATCATTGCAGTTACGATGATCACGAAGACATTGGAAAGGAACTTGCTATGCTTGTGAAGAAGTTCGGAAGTTCACTAGGAAGAAAGGCTTGAGAAAGTCTTCATGATCCAGCTCAAGAAATGATGAAGCTTCCCTCATGACTACAAGAAGAGAACTTTATCACAAGTGCAAGAAAACTGGACACTATATCTCCAGTGTCCACGGTGGGACAATGAAGAAGAAGAAGAAGAAGAGCAAGGAATATGATTTTTGATGACAACAAGAAGAAGAAATCTTCAAAGTCTTTTCAAGTCCTCATCAAAGTCTTCATCTCATAAGAAGAGCTCATCTGGCAAGGCTCGTGCTTTTGTTGGCAAGGAAATGGATTAGGAGAGCATGCTTACGAGGAGGTGGAGGTGGAGTGCGAGAGAGTCCGACCACTGGCGTTGCAAGTTTGGCTTTAGCCACACCTATGTTGCCAAGTCCATCTTCAACACTGAAGACAATGACTTCCACTGTGG
>JAHIAM010002916.1:0-39940 GCA_021605205.1 Aegilops longissima
ACCAATCATACATAAAAGAATTCAGAGAAGATTCAAATATTGTTCATAGATAATCTTGATCATAAACCCACAATTCATCGGTCTCAACAAACACACCGCAAAAACAAGATTACATCGAATAGATCTCCACTAGAGAGGGGGAGAACATTGTATTGAGATCCAAAAAGAGAGAAGAAGCCATCTAGCTACTAACTATGGACCCGAATGTCTGAGGTAAACTACTCACACTTCATCGGAGGGGCTATGGTGATGATGTAGAAGCCCTCCGTGGTGGATTCCCCTTCCGGCGGAGCTCCGGAACAGGCCCCAAGATGGGATCTCGTGGATACAGAAGGTTGTGGCGGTGGAATTAGGTTTTTGGCTCCGTATCTGATCGTTTGGGGGTACGTAGGTGTTGGGGAACGTAGTAATTTCAAAAAATTTCCTACGCACTGTAACATCCCAAAATTCTAAATTTTGGAATGTTATAATAAATAAATAACTATGGTTGTTGTCTGATTGTTTGACTGATTGATTGAATGGAATTGAGTGGAAATTGAAACTTTTGAAAGTTGAATGAGAGGGAATGAAATGACTTTCCCAAACTTTCCATCTTGCATTTTTGGATCCCAATTGAACTCAAGTTCATTGCAACACCAAAAACCTAGAAGTGAAGATGACATGACTTCTTCCATTTTGAAATGAATAGGGTTTTGGAAAAAGAATTGAATTTCATTTGGGAAGTTTTCAAATCCAAAGCTTTATGCAACTCAATGATTTTCATGAGGGAAGATAAAATGACTTCTTCAATTATATGAAATAGGAGTTGGAAGTTATAATGAATCAAGTTGAAAATCATTTGAAAGTGCTTTGAAACCCTCTTTCAAATTTTGAGTTTTGAATTTGAATTTCAAACTTTGGCATGTGGGAAACATTTCAAAAACTAAGCCTGATAAATACTTGATCAAAAGTATGAGAGGAGCAAACATGACACTCCAAAAATATCAGAGGAAACAATGCCAAAAGATTTGGATTCAAATCTGAAATTTATTTGAATTTGAAAAAAATAGATTTTTATGAAGTTTGGATTTTGCTTTTGGAAAAATGTTCAAATGAAAGGGAATATTCCCCTGATCATTTTGGTATATATATACCCTATATAAATTATTTTTAGATTTGGTTTTATTTTTGTTTTAGTTTTATTTAAAAAAATAAAAGACCCCCCTCAGGCGCCAGCCAGACCCCCTGGCCCAGCCAGCGCCGAAACCCCACTGGCCAGGCCCAGCCAGCGCCGCCTCCCCTCCGCCAGCCCGAGCCAGTGAGCCAGGCCCAACAGCCAGCCAGCGCCTCACCTCGCCCCTCGCGAAGGCGCTCGCCACGGTCGGCCGCCTCCTCCTCACCCTCCCCTCTCATCGACCCGTGGGCCCCGCCCTCTTCCCTTCCCCACGCCACGCCGACCTCATGGGAGATCGCGGATCCCGAAAGATCCGGATCCCGATCGCCTCGATCCCCTCAGACTTCGACGACCCCGGCTATAAAGCCGCCTCCCGCACCCGTTTCCCCCTCGCCCCCTCGCCAGACCTCCTCTCCCTCCGCTCGTGCTCGCTGGAGCCAAGCCCGCGCCGCCATTGTCGCCGCCGTCGACGCCAGTTCCCCGACCAACCCCGACCCCACCGAACCACCCGTGCTCCTCGCATCTCCCGGCAGTCGCCGGAGCTCGCTGACGCTTGGACGCCTGACGCCTCTCGCCGCCGCCCGCCGCCGTCATGGAGTCCGGTAAGTCACTGCATCTCCTCCACCGTCCGATCCATCTTAGACAGCTAAGATTAGAGCCCCAAGGGTAGGTTTTATTTATAAAACCGCCGGTCCTTCGGTTTAGTTTTAGTTTAGGTTTTTTAGGCCGGTTCGTTTAGTTTAAACCCTAGAGCCCGTTTAGCCTATCTAACGCATGTAGGCCTGATATAGGCCCATTAGGCCTTTTTCTTTTATTTTGATTTTTCTGTTTTAGCAGAATAGTTTCTGTTTTCAAAATTCATATCTTTTATTCTGTTTAATATTTTTGAGTGATTCTTTTTTGTTGGATTGCAAATTTTATGTAGTTTCTGTAGAATATATATTTAGCTATGTTAAAAATAATTAAAATTGCTTTATTTTAGTTTTGGACAGAATAGTAAATCTGCTATAACTTTAGTTAGAAAAATTATTTTTGCATGATTCTTTTGTCACCACTTTATTTTAACATTGCAAAACCCTAGAAATTAATTTTGGTATTTTAGGATTAATAAATAATTAGTTTTAGACAGAATCCTATTAAACCTAATTAATTAACTAGTTCCTGTTTTCCTATTTAATTAATTAGTAAATGAATTTATTTTTAACTTGTGATTAGTTATTCTAGGTTAGTTTCTGTTACTCCATTAGATGAACTTTTATTTATAATTAATAAAAGTTTTAAATTAATTTTCTTAATGGAAATTGGATTAGGCCTAAAATGAGTTTTATAATAGCTTTTAAATTAATTCTTTTTGCTCCTAGTTGCTTAGTGAATCCTTTTCTGTTTAGTTAACCTAAAACCATGACTAGGTTGTGTTAGAAAATTTTGTTATATAAAACTATTTTAGCTATTGTTTGGAGTAGGAAAAACTTTGAATTGGTTTCTTTGAGTTTCTCCTTTTGGATTGGTTTTGATTGTTTTGTTGTGTTACTTTTGTTATGTTGTGTTATGTGGTCCTATTGCTATGTGCTTATTATAGTTATTGTTTGCCTCGGTAGACTTTCCGGAGTGCGAAGATTACTACTACTGAAACCCTAGTTTCTTTCAAGATCGTCAACCGTGCAAGTTCACTTTGACCATGCTTTTTCTTACCTATGTTTTATTGCATTTAGTGGCACCTTGGTAACCACCCCTCGGTAGTGTTATTGAATCCTCAGTAGTTGAGTAGTATGCATGAGGTAGGAACCCATCACCTGTTACCAAGCCCGGACGTTATTTCTTTTAATGCTACGCTATAGTAGGCGGGTTTGGTATGAGTGCACGGAGTGGTGTGAGAATGGAGGATTCTCGTCAATGACGACAACTCCATGATGGAATCTGCAAGGACTGCATCTTCAAGACCTCAAGACTTCAAGACTCGAGACAGATTGCAATACACACTCTTTGGGTGAAGGACGGTTGACGGGCAGCCTGGAGAAACCAGTGGTTGGCGGGATGCATGGAGAAGCGCCATGACATCTCGTGAAAGCTTCACCAGACTCAAAGAGACGGAAGAATACTTCACGCCCGAAGCTTACCGTGCAACCGCAAGTCATTATGGGCTCGCTTGGTTGACCTTGGTTGTGACTCTGGCTGGGACGGTACTAGCAGATGTAGAAGAACGGTAGGATCGGATGGGTACGGACGGTGGTCGAGGAACTCTTTGGAAGACCATGTTTGGTCATCTTGTTCTCAAACACTCTGAAGTGCGAGAGCGTAAAAGAGGATCGAATCTTGCGGGTAAAGTGTACAAACCTCTGCAGAGGGTTATAACCTAATCGATTAGCCGTGTCCCGATTACGGACAATTTGAGCCTCGGACTTGGATCTATCTGGAACTCTCAACACGGATTGATAACTTAATTGTGGGCAACTTATGATGACCTTGGGGCTATGAGACATCGGTTGGCGGAACCATGTCATGATAGAAAACTCCATAGTACAGACTTCATTTATTCCTTTGATGTAGGTAAAATAAAATTAGCTTTTACGCAAACAAAACTCAGATCTGAGCCACAAAACCATACTGCATATAGTATAGTTTATCATCTGTTTTATCTTATTGTGATCTTGCGGTACATTCAATGTCTTGACCTACACGGCTGCAACGTATCATGTTGCAGATATTTCCTCGACGAGTAAGAGTTACGATCTGGGTTACGGTCTACACTCAACCGCCGATGGCGTTGATGGGACTCCACACCCGTTTGATTGTTTCCGCTGATTATTATGAGGTATATATCATTTACGTTATTTATACATGTGATTGCACTTTGATATATACATTGATGTCTTGTGTGTGCAAAGATCTTGATCCGAGGATGCACAAGAATACGCAGGCTTGACCGTCTCGAGGTCGGTCGCTTCTACGCACACACAAGATCATGGTGATGCATAGCAACGAGAGGAGGAGTGTATCTTCATACCCTTGAAGATCGCTAAGCGGAAGCGTTTATCAACGCGGTTGATGTAGTCGTACGTCCTCACGATCCGACCGATCCAAGTACTGAACGCACGGCACCTCCGAGTTTCGCACACGTTCAGCTCGATGATGTCCTCGCCTTCTCGATCCAGCAAGACAGGCGAAGTAGTAGATGAGTTCCGGCAGCATGACGGTGTGGTGGCGGTGTTGGTGAAGAACAATCTCCGCAGGCCTTCGCCTAAGCACTACAGAAACTATGATGGAGGATAAACTAGAGGGGCGGGGTTGCTGCAGCGGCTTGGTGTTTCTTGATGTGTCTTTGGTGCTAGCCCTGCCCTCTATTTATCGTTGAGCCTTGGGGTGAAACTTGGAGTAAAAGCCTCCACAAAGTCGGTTTCACCGAAAGGCAAGAGTCCTTCTCGGACTCGGGGCGAACGCCGAGGTTTCGGCGTTTGGACCCGACGCCGAGACCTGGCGTCGGCCCTGGACTCCACAAAACTTCCTTTTGCGCTTTCCAAAAACCTT
Organism: Aegilops longissima; assembly: GCA_021605205.1. Classification (NCBI taxonomy): domain Eukaryota; kingdom Viridiplantae; phylum Streptophyta; class Magnoliopsida; order Poales; family Poaceae; genus Aegilops; species Aegilops longissima. The sequence goes on from JAHIAM010002916.1 coordinate 4,679, forward strand.
GTGGGCTTTCCCCTTTGGCCCAAATAACGTGTTCTCGTTCCCAAACATTTCGGGAAACATCCGGAACTCCTTCCGGTGAATTCCGGAACTCTTCCGGAGATCAAACACTATTATCCCATATATTAAACTTTATCTCCGGACCATTCCGGAGTTCCTCGTCATGTCCATGATCTTATCCGTGACTCCGAACAACATTCGGTTACCAACATACATAACTCATATAATACTATATAAATCAGCGAAGCGTTAAGCGTGCGGACCCTACGGGTTTGAGAACTATGTAGACATGACCTAGAACTTGTTTCCGGTCAATAACCAATAGCGGGACCTGGATACCCATATTGGCTCCACATATTCTCTGAAGATCTTTATCGGTCAAACCGCATAACAACATACGTTGTTCCCTTTGTCATCGGTATGTTACTTGCCCGAGATTTGATCGTCGGTATCCAATACCTAGTTCAATCTCGTTACCAGCAAGTCTCTTTACTCGTTCCCTAATGCATCATTCCGTAACCAACTCATTTGGTCACATTGCTTGCAAGGCTTATAAAGATGTGCATTACCGAGAGGGCCCAGAGATACCTCTCCGACAATCGGAGTGACAAAACCTAATCTCGAAATACGCCAACTCAACATGTACCTTCGGAGACACCTGTAGTACTCCTTTATAATCACCCGATTACGTTGTGGCGTTTGGTAGTACCAAAGTGTTCCTCCGTAAGCGGAGTTGCATAATTCTCATAGTTACAGGAACATGTATAAGTCATGAAGAAAGCAATAGCAACATACTAAGCGATCAAGTGCTAGGCTAACGGAATGGGTCATGTCAATCACATCATTCTCCTAATGATGTGATCCCATTAATCAAATAACAACACATGTCTATGGTTAGGAAGCATAACCATCTTTGATTAATGAGCTAGTCAAGTAGAGGCATACTAGTGACTATATGTTTGTCTATGTATTCACACATGTATCATGTTTCCGGTTAATACAATTCTAGCATGAATAATAAACATTTATCATGAAATAAGGAAATAAATAATAACTTTATTATTGCCTCTAGGGCATATTTCCTTGATCTCCCACTTGCACTAGAGTCAATAATCTAGTTCACATCATCATGTGATTCAACACTAATATTCACATCGTATGTGATTAACACCCATAGTTCACATCATCATGTGACCAACACCCAAAGGGTTTACTAGAGTCAATAATCTAGTTCACATGGCTATGTGATTAACACCCAAAGAGTACTAAGGTGTGATCATGTTTTGCTCGTGAGAGAAGCTTAGTCAGCAGATGTCTGTCATATTGAGCCGTGTGTATTTTGCAAATATTCTATGTCTACAATGCTCGCACGGAGCTACTATAGCTAATTGCTCCCACTTTCAATATGTATCCAGATTGAGACTTATAGTCATCTGGATCGGTGTAAAAGCTTGCACTATTGTAACTCTCTTCGACGGGCTCTTTTATCACCTCCATAATCGAGAAATATTTCCTTAATCCTCACTAAGGATATTCTTGACCAATGTCCAATGATCTACTCCTAAACCACTATTGTACTCCTTGCCAAATCTGAGCAAGGTATACAATAGGTCAGTACATAGCATAGCATACTTTATAGAACCTATGGTGAGGCATAGGGAATGACTTTCATTCTCTTTTCTATTTTCTGCCGTGGTCGAGATTTGAGTCTTACTCAATTTCACAAGCTTGCAACACAGGCAAGAACTTTTCTTTGACTGTTCCATTTTGAACTTACTTCAAAATCTTGACAAGGTATGTACTTATTGAAAAACTTATCAAGCGTCTTGATCTATCTCAATAGATCTTGATGCTCAATATGTAAATAGCTTCTTGAGGTCTTTCTTTTAAAGAACTCCTTTCAAATACTCCTTTATGCTTTCGAGAAAATTGTATATCATTTCTGATCAACAATATGTTACTCACATATATTTATCAAAAAGGCGGTAGTGCTCCCACTCACTTTTTTGTAAATACAGGCCTTTCCAAAAGTCTGTATAAAACCATATGCTTTGATCAACACATCAAAGCGTATATTCCAACTCCGAGATGCTTGCACCAGTCCATTGATGGATCATTGGAGCTTGCACATTTTGTTAGCACCTTTAGGATTGACAAAATCTTCAGGTTGCATCATATACAACTCTTCTTTAAGAAAACCATTAAGGAATGCAGTTTTGACATCCATTTGCCAGATTTCATAAAATGTGGCAATTGCTAACATGATTCGGATAGACTTTTAAGCATCGACACGAGTGAGAAAATCTCATTGTATTCAACATCTTGAACTTTGTCAAAACCTTTTTCGACAAGTCTAGCTTTGTAGATAGTAACACTACTATCAGCATCTGTCTTCCTCTTGAAGATCCATTTATTTAACATGGCTTGCTGATCATCGAGCAAGTCAATCAAAGTCCATACTTTGTTCTCATACATGGATCATATCTCAGATTTTATGGCCTCAAGCCATTTCGCGGAATCTGGGCTCATTATCGCTTCCTCATAGTTCGTAGGTTTATCATGGTCTAGTAACATGACTTCTAGAATAGGATTACCATACCACTCTGGTGCGGATCTTACTCTGGTTGACCTACGAGGTTTTGGTAGTAACTTGATCTGAAGTTTCATGATCATCATCATTAGCTTCCTCACTAATTGGTGTAGGCATCACTGGAACTAATTTCAGTGATGAACTAGTTTCCAATTCGGGAGAAGGTACAAATTACCTTATTAAGCTCTACTTTCCTCCCACTCACTTCTTTCGAGAGATACTCCTTCTCTAGAAAGGATCCATTCTTAGCAACGAATGTTTTGCCTTTGGATCTGTGATAGAAGGAGTACCCAACAGTTTCCTTTGGGTATTCTATGAAGACGCACCTTTCCGATTTGGGTTCGAGCTTATCAGGTTGAAAACCTTTTTCACATAAGCATCGCAACTCCAAACTTTAAGAAACGACGGCTTAGGTTTACTGCTAAACCATAGTTCATACGGTGTCGTCTCAACGGATTTAATGGTGCCCTATTTAACGTGAATGCAGTTGTCTCTAATGTATAACCCCAAAACGATATTGGTAAATCGGTAAGAGACATCATTGATCGCACCATATCAAATAAAGTGCGGTTATGACGTTCGGACACACCATTACGTTATGGTGTTCCATGTGGCGTGAGCTGTGAAACTATTCCACATTGTTTTATATGAAGGCCAAACTCGTAACTCAAATATTCTCCTCCATGATCAGATCGTAGAAACTTTATTTTCTTGTTACGATGATTCTCCACTTCACTCTGAAATTCTTTGAACTTTCAAATGTTTCAGACTTGTGCTTCATTAAGTAGATATACTCATATCTGCTCAAATCATCTTTTGAAGGTCAGAAAATAACGATACCTACCACGAGCATCAACACTTATTGGACCTCATACATCGTTATGTATTATTTCCAATAAGTCAGTATCTCGTTCCATTGTTCCGAACAACGGAGTTTCAGTCATCTTGCCCAAAAGGCACGGTTCGCAAGCATCAAATGATTCATAATCAAGTGATTCCAAAAACCTATCAGCATGGAGTTTCTTCATGCCTTTACACCGATATGACCCAAACGGCAGTGCCACAAATAAGTTGCACTATCATTATTAACTTTGCATCTTTTGGCATCAGTATTATGAATATGTGTATCACTACGATCGAGATCCAACAAACTATTTTCATTGGGTGTATGACCATTGAAGGTTTTATTCATTTAAACAGAACATCAAATTTATTCTCTGATTTTAAATGAATAACTGTATTGCAATAAACATGATCAAATCATATTCATGCTCAGCATAAGCGCCAAATAACATTTATTTAGGTTTAACACTAATCCGAAAGTATAGGGAGTGTGCGATGATGATCATATCAATCTTGGAACTACTTCCAACACTCATCGTCACTTCCCTTCAACTAGTCTTTGTTTATTCGTAACTCCTGTTTGAGTTACTAATCTTAGCAACCGAACAAGTATCAAATACTCGGGGCTACTATAAACACTAGTAAAGCACACATCAATAACCTGTATATCAAATATATCCTTGTTCACTTTGCCATCCTTCTTATCCACCAAATATTTGGAGTAGTTCCACTTCGGTGACCATTTCCTTTGTAGTAGAAGCACTCGGTTTCAGGCTTTAGGTTCAGCTTTGGGCTTCTTGGCGGGAGTGACAACTTCGCTTGTCATTCTACTTGAAGTTCCTTTCTTTCCTTTGCCATTCTCTTGAAACTAGTGGTCTTGTCAATCATCACACTTGATGCTCTTTCTTGATTTCTACCTTCGTCGATTTCAACATCACGAAGAGCTCGGGAATCGTTTTCGTCATCCTTTGCATACTATAGTTCATCACGAAGTTCTACTAACTTGGTGATGGTGACTAGAGAATTCTATCAATCACTATATTATCCGGAAGATTGACTCCCACTTGATTCAGCGATTGTAGTACCCGGACAATCGAGCACTTGCTCACTAGTTGAGCGATTCTCCTCCATCCTTTAGCCATAGAACTTGTTGGAGACTTCATATCTCTCAACTCGGTATTTGCTTGAAATATTAACTTCAATTCCTGGAACATCTCATATGGTCCATGACGTTCAAAACGTCTTTGAAGTCCCGATCTTAAGCCGTTAAGTATGGTGCACTAAACTATCAAGTAGTCATCATATTGAGCTAGCCAAACGTTCATAACGTCTGCATCTGCTCCTGCAATAGGTCTGTCACCTAGCGGTGCATTAAGGACATAATTCTTCTATGCAGCAATGAGGATAAACCTCATATCACGGATCCAATCCGCATCATTGCTACTAACATTTTTCAACATAATTTTCTCTAGGAACATATCAAAATAAACATATGAAAGCAACAACGCGAGCTATTGATCTACAACATAATTTGCAAAATACTACGGGACTAAGTTCATGATAAATTTAAGTTCAATTAATCATATTACTTAAGAACTCCCACTTAGACAGACATCTCTCTAGTCATCTAAGTGATCACGTGATCCAAATCAACTAAACCATAACCGATCATCACGTGAGATGGAGTAGTTTTCAATGGTGAACATCACTATGTTGATCATATCTACTATATGATTCACGCTCGACCTTTCGGTCTCCGTGTTCGAGGCCATATCTGCATATGCTAGGCTCGTCAATTTTAACCTGAGTATTCGCGTGTGCAAAACTGGCTTGCACCCGTTGTAGATGGACGAGGGCTTATCACACCCGATCATCACGTGGTGTGCGGGCACGACGAACTTTGGCAGCGGTGCATACTCAGGAGAACACTTCTTGATAATTTTAGTGAGAGATCATCTTAAAATGCTACCGTCAATCAAAGCAAGATAAGATGCATAAAGGATAAACATCACATGCAATCAATATAAGTGATATGATATGGCCATCATCATCTTGTGCTTGTGATCTCCATCTCGAAGCACCGTCGTGATCACCATCGTCACCGGCGCGACACCTTGATCTCCATCGTAGCATCGTTGTCGTCTCGCCAACTATTGCTTCTCGACTATCGCTACCGCTTAGTGATAAAGTAAAGCAATTACATGGCGTTGCATTTCATACAATAAGCGACAACCATATGGCTCCTGCCGATTGCCGATAACTTCGGTTACAAAACATGATCATCTCATACAATAAAATATAGCATCACGTCTTGACCATATCACATCACAACATGCCCTGCAAAAACAAGTTAGGCGTCCTTTACTTTGTTGTTGCAAGTTTTACGTGGCTGCTACGGGCTGAGCAAGAACCGTTCTTACCTCGCATCAAAACCACAGCGATAGTTTGTCAAGTTGGTGCTGTTTTAACCTTCGCAAGGACCGGGCGTAGCCACACTCGGTTCAACTAAAGTGAGAGAGCAGACACCCGCCGGTCACCTTTAAGCAACGAGTGCTCGCAGCGGTGAAACCAGTCTCGCGTAAGCGTCTGCGTAATGTCGGTCCGGACCGCTTCATCTCACAATACCGCCGAACCAAAGTATGACATCTTTGGTAAGCAGTATGACTTGTATCGCCCACAACTCACTTGTGTTCTACTCGTGCATATAACATCAACGCATAAAACCTGGCTCGGATGCCTTTGTTGGGGAGCGTAGTAATTTCAAAAAATTCCTCGCACACACAAGATCATGGTGATGCATAGCAAGAGGAGGAGTGTATCTTCATACCCTTGAAGATCGCTAAGCGGAGCGTTTATCAACGCGGTTGATGTAGTCGTGCGTCTTCACGATCCGACCGATCCAAGTACCGAGCGCACGGCACCTCCGAGTTACGCACACGTTCAGCTCGATGGCGTCCTCGCCTTCTCGATCCAGCAAGGCAGGCGAAGTAGTAGATGAGTTCCGGCAGCACGACGGTGTGGTGACGGTGTTGGTGAAGAACAATCTCCGCAGGGCTTCGCCTAAGCACTACGGAAACTATGACGGAGGATAAACTAGAGGGGACGGGGTTGCCGGCACACGGCTTGGTGTTTCTTGATGTGTCTTTCGCCTAAGCACTCCGCTCCTCATTCACGAGAAAATGGCTGGTCTTTGGGATGCCCAGTCCCATGCTTTATGCAAACTAAATCAAAATAATTGCGAACAAAACTCCACCTGGGACTGTTGCTAGTTGGAGACACTCTTTGTTTCGAGCAAGTCATGGATTGATGCTTGTTGGTGGAGGGGAGTATAAACTTTACCATTCTATTTGGGAACCGCCTATAATGTGTGTAGCATGGAAGATATCGCCATCTCTTAGTTGTTATGTTGACAATGAAAGTATGCCGCTCAAAATATTATTTATCTCTATTTCAAAACCGAGCTCTGGCACCTCTACAAATCCCTGCTTCCCTCTGCGAAGGGCCTATCTATTTACTTTTATGTTGAGTCATCACCCTCTTATTAAAAAGCACTAGCTGGAGAGCGCAGCTGTCATTTGCATTCATTACAATTAATTTATATTGGGTTTGACTATGACTGGATCTCTTTTACTATGAATTACAATTTCTAGTCAGTCCTTGATCTTTAAAGGTGCTCTGCATTTATGTTTTGCGGTCTCAAAAAGGGCTAGCAAGATACCATCTTGTTATATCATATCATGATTATTTTGAGAAAGTGTTGTCATTCAAGATTTATTATTATGGCTCGCTAGTTGATTATGCTATTGATATGAGTAAACATGAGACCTGAGAGTTATTGCAAATGTGGTTAGTTATAATCTTTGCTGAAAACTTGAATGCTGGCCTTACATATTTACAACAACAAGAGCAAACAGAGTTTGTAAAAGTTTTCCTTTATCACTTTTAGTTTATCAACTGAATTGCTTGAGGACAAGCAAAGGTTTAAGCTTGGGGGAGTTGATACATCTCCGACGTATCTACTTTTCCAAACACTTTTGCCCTTGTTTTGGACTCTAACTTGCACGAGTTGAATGGAACTAACCCGGACTAACGCTGTTTTCAGCAGACTTTCCATGGTGTTATTTATGTGCAGAAAAAAAAGTTCTCAGAATAACCTGAAACTCCATGGAACGTCTTTTCAAAAATAATAAAAAAATCCTTGCCAAAGATGAAGACTAGGGGGCCCACACCCTGTCCACGAGGATGGGGGGCGCGCCCTCCCCCTAGGGCGCACCCCCTACCTCGTGGGCCCCCTGGAGCTCCTCCGACGCCAACTCCAACTCTATATATTTGCTTTCGGAGAAAAAAATGAAGGAGACGAAATCATCACGTTTTACGATACGGAGCCGCGCCAAGCCCTAAAACCTCTCGGGAGGGCTGATCTGGAGTCCGTTCAGGGCTCCGGAGAGGGGGATTCGTCGCCATCATCATCATCAACCATCCTCCATCACCAATTTCATGATTCTCACCACCGTGTGTGAGTAATTCCATCGTAGGCTTGCTGGACGGTGATGGGTTGGATGAGATCTATCATGTAATCGAGTTAGTTTTGTTAGGGTTTGATCCCTAGTATCCACTGTGTTCTGAGATTAATGTTGCTATGACTTTGCTATGCTTAATGCTTGTAACTAGGGCCCGAGTGCCATGATTTCAGATCTGAACCTATTATGTTTTCATGAATATATGTGTGTTCTTGATCCTATCTTGCAAGTCTATAGTCACCTACTATGTGTTATGATCCGGCAACCCCGAAGTGACAATAATCGGGACCACTCCCGGTGATGACCATAGTTTGAGGAGTTCATGTCTTCACTATGTGCTAATGCTTTGTTCCGGTTCTCTATTAAAAGGAGGCCTTAATATCCCTTAGTTTCCATTAGGACCCCATTGCCACGGGAGGGTAGGATAAAAGATGTCATGCAAGTTCTTTTCCATAAGCACGTATGACTATATTCGAATACATGCCTACATTACATTGATGAATTGGAGCTAGTTACTGTGTCACCCTATGTTATGATCTGTTACATGATGAACCGCATCCGGCATAATTATCTATCACCGATCCAATGCCTCTGAGCTTTTCCTACATTGGTTCTCGCTTATTTACTTTCCCATTATTATTGTTACAATCACTACAAAACACCAAAAATATTACTTTTGCTTCCGTTACTTTTGTTACCGTTACCACTACTATCATATTACTTTGCTACTAAATACTTTGCTGCAGATATTAAGTTTCCAGGTGTGGTTGAATTGACAACTCAGCTGCTAATACTTGAGAATATTCTTTGGCTCCCCTTGTGTCGAATCAATAAATTTGGGTTGAATACTCTACCCTCGAAAACTGTTGCGATCCCCTATACTTGTGGGTTATCAAGACTATTTTCTGGCGCCGTTGCCGGGGAGCATAGCTCTATTCTTTGAGCCACTTGGGATTTATATGTGCTGGACACTATGAAGAACTTGAAAGACGCTAAGATAACAATTTATCCCTCAACTACGAGGGGAGGTAAGGAACTGCCATCTAGCTCTGCACTTGATTCACCTTCCGTTTTGAGTAAACTTGCGACACCTAAACCGGCTTCTGCTAATCGTTCTGATATGTCGCATGTTATTGATGATGCCACTTCTACTATGCATGATACTTATGATGAAACTACTTCTATGCTTGATACTACTGTGCCCCTTGGTGGATTTCGTGATGAACAAATTGCTAGGGCTAGAGAGAAAGAAATTATTGAAACTGATTATATTGATGAAAGTGATGATGAAGATATGCCTGTTATTCCTGAGGGTTATGTTTTTGATATGGAAGCTTCTGCAGCTATTTTAGCTTGCAAAGATAGATATTAGCTCAAGAGGTTATTAGTTAAACTAGTGGACCCGTTGCGCCAAATGGCGCAGAGGCACACTAAGTCCATGTCCGCGATGAAAAGAAATTGCATGGTTTAATTCATTTTAATAGGAAATATGGTGGATTTTGATGTACAATGAGATGTATACACACATTTTAATTTGATAGCACAAAATCGCATTTAAAACAAAATATATGTTTTAGTTAGTTTAGCTGTGGGCAAGCACGCATTATTATAAATCTAATTTCCTTTAGCCAAAAAAATGGTGTCTTGTATGTACAATGAGTATATATACACACATCCTAATTTGGTGGTATAAAGTCCCACTCAAAATCGTGTCGCGTGGATAACGTTAAAAAAAGTACATACCCTGGTGGTGAAAAATATATGTATGCCTTTTTTACATTCAATACCCCCTTTATTCAGTGTTAGAAAATATATGCATGTTTAATAGCAAATGCGAGTACAATAGAGCCCAATCGAATTGGGACAGTAGAAACAATATCTGGATTAATTTCCACGTTCGCTGAGTCATGTTGCAACCGTAACAACCCCTCTCTAGGCACCCTCCTCTGCGGGCACCCAACACACGAACAGCAGAAACTGAAACTGTCATGCAAAAACAAAGGGAACTCCTATAGGCCATTCTCTGATCATGATTACAGTCTCGGACTACAAACCCATATAGGCCCTATAAAAATCTTATGGCATGGACGGCAGCCTGTGACAAAACCACACCAGGCCAAGCTCCAAAAAACACCCTTCAAAAAACACCCTTCATGGGCTGGATCGAGAACCATCACAAGAGAGCTCCAGTTCCACCCGTCAAGAATGGACCCAATCTGATTGCATCCTGCATTAAGTTCTTGTTGATACTCCCTATCATTAACACATAACTCAAATCATTAAGCATGTACTTTCATTGGGAAAATTCTTTTTAGCAGAGGAGAAAATGAGCACATGAAGAGCTTGCTACGCATTCACCAAGAAATACACGACAAAACTGGCCTTGATACTTCCTTTTTTAGCATGGAAAATCTCTTGAAATCTGTGAACGGAAGTAGAATACTGACATTTCCATCAATTCAGCTAAAATGTTGCATTCAAAAGAGCTCCATATATCTTCTTGTGCATTCAAAAGAGCTACAGATTTAACAACCATACATTCACAACACATACAAGTATAGTGGGATGTAGATACTATTTAGAGAAACAACAATAGCAAAGGCAAACTACATCTATGACCATGAGCCATAATAGGGAAACCCATCAAGAAAATATATATTAATGCATACATGTAGTTAATCAACTTATTCGTAAAGGCCTCTGCAACAATCTAAAAGACATGTAATGAAGAAAACAGATGGTAGAAGACGAACTGCATTATTATATAAGCAGAAAGAAACAAGTCATGGCATATAAATTTTATGATAAACAATACTCTACTTTTAAATATAGAAACCATGCATTATTATATGCAATCGCACAGTTAGGCGAGCAAATAGGCTAGTCGCACTCATGTTAAGTGATCGCATGGTATCAATATAGCAACACTATGTAGAAAGTGTGTCTTGATTATACAAAGCAGATTCAGATACTATTTAGTAATGGTGAACTCACAACATGGCCATCTGAAGTCCACTCAATGATATCCCATTTGGTTTTGATGTTCCTAGTTGGATTAAGAGGGGGCGCTTACGAGAGAGATAGGCAAGTATAAGTAGTACCTCACATTAATACATGATTTGGTTACATGCATGTCAAAACACACTCTTTTTCACATCAACTCCCAATTTAAACGAAAATAGCCAAAAAAACTCAGTGTGAAAACTAACACAATGCAGACCAAGATTTACTTGGTATTAGAACAGATCACACAAATTCAATCTTTGCTCAATGAAAACTAAGGAAGAACTCTAAAACTATCCTAATCTGCACTGATCATTGCATGATATCAATATTCCACTTTTACAGAACTAAATTTCAACAACCATGTAAGTTCTGAACATTGTTCTTGATTAAAAGGCCAAAAGGATAAAGAAATGAAATAAGTCCCGTTGTTAATACTCAATTTGCACTCAAATTTTTTATCTAAACAGACACAATCAATGTCCATTGCATCCACACTTACCTTGAGGGAGAGAGTACCCCCCTCCCCCCGAGCAAAATTGGAAAGGGAAAAATGAGGATAAAATAAGAACATGAGTCAGCAGAACCTAAGAAAGAGGAGCTAAAATCAATCCGGTAGAATCTAACACCAGCTCTTGATATGGCCATACAAGCGGCAAAGTGAATAAGCTCCATGTACTACCCATTTAATCTAGAATGCACTGTTTGGAAGAGCACCGGACGGATTCAACCATCTCAGTCGAGACGCACCAAAGTCCGACGACAACCCCTCTTTCTTCTCTCCCTCCTTGCATATTAAAAATATAGCGTATTAATTTCTTATTTATCAATGGAAAGCACAAGTAAAGTTCGATGCGAATTCAATAACTGGAAATAAATAAGCGACAATTAAATGAGGCATTCAACCAAGGCAAAAACTTAATGTTTTGCATGCCTTCTTTTCTTGACAAGAAAGCCGAGAATGCATCGAGTCACCGCAGATGAAGTAAAACAAGACGCATATTACTGAAATGTACTTACATATTCTGAAATGTACCAATGATGGTCTCTATCACCGCGGCATAGGGATCACCTACCACTCAAAACCCAACCATTCCATGCCATACCTCATCATCTGCAAAACAGCCAAGTAGAAAAATAATTTTGTAAGCAGTTAAACCTCTCAGTGGTAGGCATTACAACAACCAGCAGGTTGTGCTGCCACCTCCGCACAAAGTCATGAGTGGAAAGGATAGAACAAAATCACTAACTCACATGATGCACACGGAATGCCCAACGCCGGTGTTGCTTCTCTCAGGCAATGGCGAAGGCGGAGGCCACCTCCTCGACCCAACTCCGGCTTTCAACAATTTGACTAGCACAAAACAGTTTTTTAATATCCACAATTTGGACTGAGTAATTTGGAACAACTGATTCAACTTCTATAATTTGACCCTGCTAACAAATGATTTATTGGATAATTTGGGCTGTTGTACAAAATTTAAGAGTGGAACTAATTGCTCAGTTTCTATTACTTGTCACATCCACTGAATAAGGTGAGCTCATTCTTTGATGCAAATAAAACAACGCTTGGCAAAATGCTTACAAACAGTAGTAGCAAGTTAAAGATCAAGTTGGACAGAGTAAGGTCTAAATGGCATCTCCTTTTTTCTAAAAGGCAAAAGATTTTAATGGCCGCATGACTGAATAAGATGTGTAGATGGAGAAACCATGCGTATGAAGCTGCTCAGTACAACTTAACTGAATTCACTAACTTGAAGTAACAATGAAGAAAGAAGAAAACATTCATAAAATGCAGATTCTCTCTTCGTTGAACATATTACATGACTTAGCATCTTCTTTTAGGAAAGAAAAAAGCAAAGAAAGAAGGATAAAATAAGAAGAAAGCCATGACCAGAGCATCAAGGAATCAGTATAAATTTTTTGACATACAATAATTTCAGAATCTTGCAAAATCACAACAAAAATTTAAGTAGTTATGAACAATTAGAAATACATTACACTGAAGGTTGAGTAAAATTTTTCTTTTGGATTGAGCAAATATATAGCTGCAGAAATTTTGCAAAATCAATACATAACAAGAATCTAAGGCTCTTTAGACTCCTTTTCTTGGCTAAATATGCAGGCTTTCCATGGAAAATTTTACAGTATATTTGTTCTATGAACAAATGCTTCCTTTCGTTCCTTTTTTTGAAGTGGGTCTCATGCCATCGGAAGCCCAGCACCAAACAGCCAGCGCCCAGTTACAACAATCATGCACGCAACAGCAAGCCAGCAAAAAAAACACAACGGGTGACCGGACACACACACACATAACTAAGCCAGTAAGCAAACACACAACAAGAACTCGTAGCTAGAAAGCAAGCGCTACCAGCACCAGTTAACATGATGGCCCCAGAAATATAACCAAGCTCGCTGATTACCCAACGACATAGCATTCACAATGCAATATGGCACAACCAGGCAAACTTTGACACAATTACCAAATTATATAGTTCTAGACTTCTAGTAAAGAATGGTCCTAAGAATTGAACAGATAGATTTAAAATATATACTTCCACGTATCAGCAGAATCATGTTTGCAATGCATGTGTATATTTTATCTGGTATAGCAATACATAACTTACACTCAGAGAATTAAAAGCCTAGCTTTAGAGCATCAAGCTAACCAACCAGAATAGTATGTATGATGCTACCACCAAGCTAGCCACAACAACATGCACGCAGCAGCAAGCCAGCAAAAAAACACAATGGGTTCCGGACACACACACATCACTAAGCCAGCAAGCACACGCACAACAAGAAGTCATAGCAATCAAGCGCGGAGGATAGGAGGACGGCTGGGACCGGAACGAAATTACCTTGTTGGCGACGGCATGTCCAGGTGGAAGCGACTGGAGGCAGCGGCGACGGCGACGAATCCAGGCAGCAGTTGCGTGAAAGGAAACATGCATTTCATCGGTTGGCAATGGAAGCATCCATCATATTCATACATAACTGTGTTTTTTATGAGCACTCCACTTCTCTGCCTCGCCCCGTTGACCTCCACCTCAATAACCTGGTTAATGAACAACACATGATCCATGGGGTGATGATAAACCTTGTATGTATCTGAAAATTGACGGGGAGTAGTGCGGAGTATTAGATCTCTGACCTCTGGCGGGCCGATGAGCCAATGGAAGAAGGGGGCGGTGAGGGCGGCGTTGAACACGTAGGCCCAGCGGCGGAAGGGAGCATCCAGAGGACTACCTCACGGGTGAACTCCTGCTGCTGCGCGTGCAAGCACCTCGCAGACCACCTCTTCTCCTCCTCGCCGCCCAACTCTTCTTCCTTCCAGCAAACTTCTTCATCTTGCGCGCGAACATCAAATGAAGGCGTGCTCCAGCGGCTCGTCCCTATACCCCGTCTTCTCCCCCATTGGACCAGGCCTAATTTGTCCTAGCAAAACAAATCACATCATGAGCAAATGACCGAATTCGCAACAAATATTTCAAATCGAGATTCATCCGTTAGCAGTCCCAAAATATATAAATTGAGGGGTTTCTAATTGCCAACCTGAGCGTTTCGGGTTGTGCCGGAATCCATGGATAGAGCACCAGCTGTAGGTGTGGTCGCCCACCAGTTACGTCCGCTGCACCACGAGGAAGAGGCGGGTGCAGCCTCCCGTGCATCGCGCCCGAGACCCAGCCTCGTCGCAGTTCCCGATCCAGGAGCGGATCGAGCCGCCGCCAACCTCCAGGTCGCGCCCATCCTGGCCGGCGCAGGCCAACGCCGGCCGATGAACCTCTCACCCGTCAGCCGTCGCACCTCCCTATCCTCTTTCCTCTCTCTTTCTCCCTCCTCTCCTTCCTTCTCTCTTCCTCTCATCTTCTCTCTCCGCTAGGGTTCGTGTGGGAGGAGGGGCGCAGGCCGACCGGCCGGTCACCCTCTCTCGTCTGCCGCCCGACCTCCCTCTCCTCTCCCCTCTCTCTTTCTCCCTCCTCCCATCTTCCTCCTCTCTCCCCCTCTCATCTTCCCCTCTCTCTCTGGTAGGGTTCGTGCGGGAGGAGAGGACTGGGGTGTGCACAGTGCGTGGGAGGAGTGGATTGGGTTGGGTTGGATGCATGCGCGGCGCGTGGGAGGAGGGGATGGGACAAATTCTCTCTCACCTGGGCGTCACTCACCCAGCCAATACGCGCGCGAGATGAGCCCACCAGTCATTGGGCAGAAAAATGAACCGCGGGGTGAAAAACAATTAACCACAAGCGAAGATCCAACAGCTCAGACGCGCCAGAAATCAGATCGGACGGTCACAGATGGCCCAATCGGGGGAGCATCATGGAGACAAGTTGGCTAGGGTCCTTATAGGTTAGAATGGAATAAGCAATCTCTTAAAGATAGAATGAAACCTGGCCCTGCTTTTGCTACTTCACCTATCTGTGTTGCCGATAAGGATTATGAATTCTCTGTTGATCCTGATATAATTACTTTGGTTGAATCTGATCCTTTTCATGGTTATGAATATGAAACAGTTGTGGCACATCTTACTAAATTAAATGATATAGCCACCCTGTTCACTAATGATGAGAGATTTCGCTACTTTTATATCCTTCAAATATTTCCGTTCTCATTAAAGGGTGATGCTAAGATATGGTTTAATTCTCTTGATCCTAGTTGTGTGCGTAGTCACCAGGATATGATTTATTACTTCTCTGCTAAATATTTCCCTGCTCATAAGAAATAAGCTGCTTTGAGGGAAATATACAACTTTGTGCAAATTGAAGAAGAGAGTCTCCCACAAGCTTGGGGGAGGCTTCTCAAGTTACTTAATGCTTTGCCTGATCATCCTCTTAAGAAAAATGAAATACTTGATATCTTTTATAATGGACTAACCGATGCTTCCAGAGATTATCTGGATAGTTGTGCTGGTTCTCTTTTCAGGGAAAGAACACCGGATGAAGCTGGAATTCTATTGAATAATATGTTGACAAATGAAAATAATTGGGCACTTCCTGAGCCAGCTCCTGCTCCAATTACCGAGCCTATTCCTAAACCAACTCCGAAGAAGAGAGGTGTTCTATTTCTCGGTCCTGAAGATATGCAAGAGGCAAAGAAATCTATGAAAGAAAAAGGTATTAAAGCAGAAGATGTTAAGAATTTACCTCCTATTGAAGAAATACATGGTCTTAATTTACCGCCTGTTGAAGAAACATATGATCTTAATCCATTACCTATTGAAGAACCTCTTGGTCTTGATAACCCGACACAGGTAGTAAAGGTAAATTCCCTTTATAGGTATGATAGAGCTGAAATCCCTCCTACTAAAATTTCTAGCCCATGCTTGGATGAGTTTGATAACTTTATGGTTAAGCAAGAAGATTTGAATGCTTATTTTGGTAGACAACTAAAACAAAATGCTTATATGATTAAACACTTGGGTGATTATATGGCTAATGTTAGAGGTAAACTTAAACTCGTTAGCAAACATGCTTCTATGGTTACCACTCAAGTAGAACAAGTACTTAAGGCTCAAAATGATTTGCTCAATGAAATGAATAGTAAGAAAAATGATTATGCTATTAGAGTGGCTACTAGAACTGGTAGAATGACTCAGGAACCTTTGTATCCTTAAGGCCACCCTAAGAGAATTGAACAAGATTCTCAGAGAAATAATATTGATGTACCTAGTTCTTCTAAAAGAAAGAAAAAGAAAAATGATAGGACTTTGCAAACTTCTAGTGAACCTATTGCTGAACCACCTGAGAATCCAAATGATATCTCTATGTCTGATTTGAAACACAATCGGTAATGAACATGAACCTAGTGAAAATGTTAATGATGATGTTCATGATGATGCTCAACCTAGTAATGACAATGATGTAGAAGTTGAACCTGCTGTTGATCTTGATAACCCACAATCAAAGAATCAACATTATGATAAGAGAGATTTTGTTGCTAGGAAACATGGTAAAGAAAGGGAACCATGGGTTCAGAAACTCATGCCTTTTCCTCCGAAACCATCCAAGAAAAAGGATGATGAGTATTTTGAGCGCTTTGTGGAAATGATTAGACCTATCATTTTGCGTATGCGATTGGTGATATGCTCAAAATGAATCCTTATGCTAAATATATGAAAGATATTGTCACTAATAAAAGGAAGATACCGGAAGCTGAAATTTCCACCATGCTCGCTAATTATACTTTTAAGGGTGGAATAACAAAGAAACTAGGAGATCCAGGAGTACCTACTATACCATGCTCCATTAAAAGAAACTATGTTAGAACTGCTTTATGTGATCTTGGAGCCGGTGTTAGTGTTATGCCTCTCTATTTATATCATAGACTTGACTTGAATAAGTTGACACCTACTGAAATATCTTTGCAAATGGCTGATAAATCAACTGCTATACTGCCGGTATTTGTGAGGATGTGCTGTTGGGGTTGCAAAAGCGTTACTATTTTAACGGACTTGATCAAGTGCTAGGCTAACGGAATGGGTCATGTCAATCATCATTCTCCTAATGATGTGATCCATTAATCAAATAACAACACATGTCTATGGTTAGGAAGCATAACCATCTTTGATTAATGAGCTAGTCAGTAGAGAGCATACTAGTGACTATATGTTTGTCTATGTATTCACATGTATCATGTTTCGGTTAATACAATTCTAGCATGAATAATAAACATTTATCATGAAATAAGGAAATAAATAATAACTTTATTATTGCCTCTAGGGCATATTTCCTTGATCTCCCACTTGCACTAGTCAATAATCTAGTTCACATCATCATGTGATTCAACACTAATATTCACATCATGTATGATTAACACCCATAGTTCACATCATCATGTGACCAACACCCAAAGGGTTTACTAGAGTCAATAATCTAGTTCACATGGCTATGATTAACACCCAAGAGTACTAAGGTGTGATCATGTTTTGCTCGTGAGAGAAGCTTAGTCAGCAGTGCATCATATTAGAGCCGTGTGTATTTTACAAATATTCTATGTCTACAATGCTTTGCGGACTACTATAGCTAATTGCTCCACTTTCAATATGTATCAGTTGAGACTTATAGTCATCTGGATCGGTTAAGCTTACACTATTGTAACTCTTTCGGCGGGCTCTTTTATCACCTCCATAATCGAAATATTTCCTTAATCCTCACTAAGGATATTCTTGACCAATGTCCAATGATCTACTCCTAAACCACTATTGTACTCCTTGCCAAATCTGAGCAAGGTACAATGGAGTGCAGTATAGCATAGCATACTTTATAGAACCTATGAGGGCATAGGGAATGACTTTCATTCTCTTTTCTATTTTACTGCCGTGGTCGAGATTTGAGTCTTACTCAATTTCACAAGCTTGCACCTGGGCAAGAACTTTTCTTTAGTATTCCATTTGAACTTACTTCAAAATCTTGACAAAGGTATGTACTTATTGAAAAACTTATCAAGCGTCTTGATCTATCTCAATAGATCTTGATGCTCAATATGTAAATAAACTTCTTGAGGTCTTTCTTTTAAGAACTCCTTTCAAATACTCCTATACTTTCGGAAAATTGTATATCATTTCGATCAACAATATGTTACTCACATATATTTATCAAAAAGCGGTAGTGCTCCTCACTTTTTTGTAAATCTGAGGCCTTTCAAAATGCAGCATAAAACCATATGCTTTGATCAACACATCGTATATTCAACTCAGATGCTTGCACGGTCCATTGATGGATCATTTGGAGCTTGCACATTTTATTAGCACCTTTAGGACAAAATCTTGAGGTTGCATCATATACAACTCTTCTTTAAAGAAAACCATTAAGGAATGCAGTTTGACATCCATTTGCAGATTTCATAAAATGTGGCAATTGCTAACATGATTCGGATAGACTTTTAAGCCGATACGGTGAGAAAATCTCATTGTATTCAACATCTTGAACTTTGTCAAAACCTTTTTCGACAAGTCTAGCTTTGTAGATAGTAACACTACTATCAGCATCATCTTCCTCTTGAAGATCCATTTATTTATGGCTTGCGATCATCGAGCAAGTCAATCAAAATCCATACTTTGTTCTCATACATGGATCATATCTCAGATTTTATGGCCTCAAGCCATTCGCGGAATCTGGGCTCATTATCGCTTCCTCATAGTTAGGTTTATCATGGTCTAGTAACATGACTTCTAGAATAGGATTACCATACTCACTGAGTGCGGATCTTACTACGGTTGACCTCGAGTTTTGGTAGTAACTTGATGCGAGTTTCATGATCATCATCATTAGCTTCCTCACTAATTGGTGTAGGCATCACTGGAACTAATTTGGTGATGAACTAGTTTCAATTCGGAGAAGGTACAAATACCTTATTAAGCTCTACTTTCCTCCACTCACTTCTTTAGAGATACTCCTTCTCTAGAAGGATCCATTCTTAACCTTGAATGTTTTGCCTTTGGATCTGTGATAGAAGGTATAACAGTTTCCTTTGGGTATTCTATGAAGGCGCACCTTTCCGATTTGGGTTCGAGCTTATCGGTTTGAAAACCTTTTTCACATAAGCATCCAACTCAAACTTTAAGCAATGACAGGTTTCTTTGCTAAACCATAGTTCATCACGGTGTCGTCTCAGTGGTTTAATGGTGCCCTATTTAGCGTGAATGCAGTTGTCTCTAATGTATAACCCAAAAGCGATATTGGTAAATCGGTAAGAGACATCATTGATGCACCATATCAAATAAAGTGCAGTTATGGCGTTCGGACACACCATTACGTTATGGTGTTCCATGTGGCGTGGTGAAACTATTCCACATTGTTTTATATGAAGGTAAACTTCGTAACTCAAATATTCTCCTCCATGATCGGATCAGAAACTTTATTTTCTTGTTCACGATGATTCTCCACTTCACTCGAAATTCTTTGAACTTTCAAATGTTTGGACTTGTGCTTCATTAAGTAGATATACTCATATCTGCTCAAATCATCTTTGAAGGTCGGAAAATAACGATACCTACCACGAGCATCAACACTTATTGGACCTCATACATCGTTATATTATTTCCAATAAGTCGGTATCTCGTTCATTGTTCCGAACAACGGAGTTTCAGTCATCTTGCCCAAAAGCCGGTTCGCAAGCATCAAATGATTCATAATCAAGTGATTCAAAAACCTATCGGCATGGGTTTCTTCATGCCTTTACCGATATGTTAAGCGGCGGTGCCACAAAAAGTTTACTATCATTATTAACTTTGCATCTTTTGGCATCGATATTATGAATATGTGTATCACTACGATCGAGATCAACAAACTATTTTCATTGGGTGTATGACCATTGAAGGTTTTATTCATTTAAGCGAACATCAAATTTATTCTACGATTTTAAATGAATAACGTATTACAATAAACATGATCAAATCATATTCATGCTCAGCATAAGCAGCAAATAACATTTATTTAGGTTTAACACTAATCCGAAAGTATAGGGAGTGTGCGATGATGATCATATCAATCTTGGAACTACTTCAACACTCATCGTCACTTCCCCTTCAACTAGTCTTTGTTTATTACGTAACTCTGTTTGAGTTACTAATCTTAACAACCGAACAAGTATCAAATACTCAGGGGCTACTATAAACACTAGTAAAACACATCAATAACCTGTATATCAAATATATCCTTGTTCACTTTGCCATCCTTCTTATCCACCAAATATTTGGAGTAGTTCCACTTCGTTGACCATTTCCTTTGTAGTAGAAGCACTTTTCGGTTTGGGCTTTAGGTTCAGCTTTGGGCTTCTTGGAGTGACAACTAGCTTGTCATTCTACTTGAAGTTCCTTTCTTTCCCTTTGCCATTCTCTTGAAACTAGTGGTCTTGTCAATCATCACACTTGATGCTCTTTCTTGATTTCTACCTTCCGTCGATTTCAACATCACGAAGAGCTCGAGAATCGTTTTCGTCATCCTTTGCATACTATAGTTCATCAAGTTCTACTAACTTGGTGATGGTGACTGAAAATTCTATCAATCACTATATTATCGGAAGATTGACTCCATTGATTCAGCGATTGTAGTACCGGACAATCGAGCACTTGCTCACTAGTTGGCGATTCTCCTCCATCCTTTAGCCATAGAACTTGTTGGAACTTCATATCTCCTTTCGGGTATTTGCTTGAAATATTAACTTCAATTCCTGGAACATCTCATATGGTCCATGGCGTTCAACGTCTTTGAAGTCCCGATCTTAAGCCGTTAAGTATGGTGCACTAAACTATCAAGTAGTCATCATATTGAGCTAATAAGCGTTCATAGCGTACGCATCGCTCCCAATGGAGTACATCTTAGCGGTGCATTAAGGACATAATTCTTCTATGCAGCAATGAGGATAAACCTCATATCACGGATCAATCCATCATTGCTACTAACAAACATAATTTTCTCTAGGAACATATCAAAATAAACATATAAAGCAACAACGAGCTATTGATCTACAACATAATTTGCAAAATACTACGGGACTAAGTTCATGATAAATTTAAGTTCAATTAATCATATTACTTAAGAACTCCCATAGGCAGACATCTCTCTAGTCATCTAAGTGATCACGTGATCAAATCAACTAAACCATAACCGATCATCACGTGAGATGGAGTAGTTTTCAATGGTGAACATCACTATGTTGATCATATCTACTATATGATTCACGCTCGACCTTTGGTCTCCGTGTTAGAGCCATATCTGCGCTATTTCGTCAATTTTAACTGAGTATTCGGCGTGTGCAAAACTGGCTTGCACGTTGTAGATGGACGTGGGGCTTATCACACGATCATCACGTGGTGTGCAGGGCGGCACGAACTTTGCAGCAGTGCATACTCGAGGAGAACACTTCTTGATAATTTTTAGTGAGAGATCATCTTAAAATGCTACCGTCAATCAAAGCAAGATAAGATGCATAAAGGATAAACATCACATGCAATCAATATAAGTGATATGATATGGCCATCATCATCTTGTGCTTGTGATCTCCATCTCAAACATTCGTGATCACCATCGTCCTTAGGCGACGACCTTGATCTCATAGCATCGTTGTCGTCTAGCAACTATTGCTTCGACTACTCGCTACCGCTTAGTGATAAAGTAAAGCAATTACATAGTTGCATTTCATACAATAAGCGACAACCATATGGCTCCTGCCGATTCCGATCTTCGGTTACAAAACATGATCATCTCATACAATAAAATATAGCATCACGTCTTGACCATATCACATCACAACTGCAAAAACAAGTTAGGCGTCCTTTACTTTGTTGTTGCAAGTTTTACGTGGCTGCTGGTGAGCAAGAGTTCTTACCTCGCATCAAAACCTAGATAGTTTGTCAAGTTGGTGCTGTTTTAACCTTCGCAAGGACGGGCGTAGCCACTCAGTTCAACTAAAGTGAGAGAGCAGACACCGCCGGTCACCTTTAAGCAAGTTTCTTGGCGGTGAAACCGGTCTCGCGTAAGCGTCTGGCGTAATGTCGGTCCGGACGCTTCATCTCAATACCGCCCGAACAAAGTATGACATGGTAGCAGTATGACATGTATCGCCCACAACTCACTTGTGTTCTACTCGTGCATATAACATCAACGCATAAAACTGGCTCGGATGCCTTTGTTGGGGAGCGTAGTAATTTCAAAAAATTCCCTCGCACACAAGATCATGGTGATGCATAGCAGCGAGAGAGAGGAGTGTATCTTCATACCCTTGAAGATGCGCCAAGCGAGCGTTTATCAGCGGTTGATGTAGTCGTGCGTCTTCACGATCCGGCCGATCAAAGTACCGAGCATACGGCACCTCAGGTTACGCACGTTCAGCTCGATGGCGTCCTCGCCTTCTCGATCGGCAAGGCGGTAGTAGTAGATGAGTTCCGGCAGCGACGGTGTGGTGGCGGTGTTGGTGAAGAACAATCTCCCGAGGCCGCCTAAGCACTACGGAAACTATGGCCGGAGGATAAACTAGAGGGGCGGGTTAAACTGCGGCACGGGTGTTTCTTGATGTGTCTTCGCGCCTCGCACTCCGCTCCTCATTCACGAGAAAATGGCTGGTCTTTGGGATGCCCAGTCCCATGCTTTATGCAAACTAAATCAAAATAATTGCGAACAAAACTCCACACAGGACTATTGCTAGTTGGAACACTCTTTGTTCGAGCAAGTCATGGATTGATGCTTGTTGGTGGAGGGAGTATAAACTTTACCATTCTGTTTGGGAACCGCCTATAATGTGTGTAGCATGGAAGATATCGCCATCTCTTGAGTTGTTATGTTGACAATGAAAGTATGCGCTCAAAATATTATTTATCTCTATTTCAAAACCGAGCTCTGGCACCTCTACAAATCCACTGCTTCCCTCTGCGAAGGGCCTATCTATTTACTTTTATGTTGAGTCATCACCCTCTTATTAAAAAGCATTAGCTGGAGGCGCAGCTGTCATTTGCATTCATTACAATTAATTTATATTGGGGTTTGACTATGACCTGGATCTCTTTTACTATGAATTACAATTTCTAGTCAGGTCCTTGATCTTTAAAGGTGCTCTGCATTTATGTTTTGCCGGTCTCAAAAGGGCTAGCAAGATACCATCTTGTTATATCATATCATGATTATTTTGAGAAAGTGTTGTCATTCAAGATTTATTATTATGGCTCGCTAGTTGATTATGCTATTGATATGAGTAAACATGAGACACGAGTTATTGCAAATGTGGTTAGTTATAATCTTTGCTGAAAACTTGAATGCTGGCCTTACATATTTACAACAACAAGAGCAAACAGAGTTTGTAAAAGTTTTCCTTTATCACTTTTAGTTTATCAACTGAATTGCTTGAGGACAAGCAAAGTTTAAGCTTGGGGAGTTGATACATCTCATCGTATCTACTTTTCCAAACACTTTTGCCCTTGTTTTGGACTCTAACTTGCATGAGTTGAATGGAACTAACCCGGACTAACGCTGTTTTCAGCAGACTTTCCATGGTGTTATTTATGTGCAGAAAAAAAAGTTCTCAGAATAACCTGAAACTCCATGGAACGTCTTTTCAAAAATAATAAGAAATCCTTGCCAAAGATGAAGACTAGGGGGCCCACACCCTGTCCACGAGGATGGGGGGTGCGCCCTCCCCCCTAGGGCGCACCCCCTACCTCGTGGACCCCCTGGAGCTCCTCCGACGCCAACTCCAACTCTATATATTTGCTTTGGGAGAAAAAATGAAGGAGATGAAATCATCACGTTTTCACGATCACAGACGCGCCAAGCCCTAAAACCTCTCGGGAGGCTGATCGAGTCCAGTTCGGGGGCTCGGGAGAGGGGATGTCGCCATCGTCATCATCAACCATCCTCCATCACCAATTTCATGATTCTCACCATCGTGTGTGAGTAATTCCATCGTGAAGCTTGCTGGGCCGATGATGGGTTGGATGAGATCTATCATGTGTCGAGTTAGTTTTGTTAGGGTTTGATCCCTAGTATCCACTATGTTACGAGATTAATGTTGCTATGACTTTTCTATGCTTAATGCTTGTCACTAGGGCCAGAAGTGCCATGATTTCAGATCTGAACCTATTATGTTTTCATGAATATGTGTGTTCTTGATCCTATCTTGCAAGTCTATAGTCACCTACTATGTGTTATGATCCGGCAACCCAGTGACAATAATCGGGACCCTCCGGTGATGACCATAGTTTGAGGAGTTCATGTATTCACTATGTGCTAATGCTTTGTTCGGTTCTCTATTAAAGGAGGCCTTAATATCCCTTAGTTTCCATTAGGACCCCGCTGCCACGGGAGGGTAGGATAAAAGATGTCATGCAAGTTCTTTTCCATAAGCACGTATGACTATATTCGGAATACATGCCTACATTACATTGATGAATTGGAGCTAGTTTTGTGTCACCCTATGTTAGAACTGTTACATGATGAACCGCATCCGACATAATTATCCATCACCGATCCAATGCCTACGAGCTTTTCCTACATTGGTTCTCGCTTATTTACTTTCACGTTGCTATTGTTACAATCACTACAAAACACCAAAAATATTACTTTTGCTTCCGTTACTTTTGTTACCGTTACCACTACTATCATATTACTTTGCTACTAAATACTTTGCTGCAGATATTAAGTTTCCAGGTGTGGTTGAATTGACAACTCAGCTGCTAATACTTGAGAATATTCTTTGGCTCCCCTTGTGTGAATCAATAAATTTGGGTTGAATACTCTACCCTCGAAAACTGTTGCGATCCCCTATACTTGTGGGTTATCAAGACTATTTTACGGCCGTTGCGGGACATAGCTCTATTCTTTGAGCCACTTGGATTTATGTGCTGGACACTATGAAGAACTTGAAAGCGCTAAGATAACAATTTATCCCTCAACTACGAGAGGTAAGGAACTGCCATCTAGCTCTGCACTTGATTCACCTTCCGTTTTGAGTAAACTTGCGACACCTAAACCGGCTTACGCTAATGGATTACGATATATGCATGTTATTGATGATGCCACTTCTACTATGCATGATACTTATGATGAAACTTCTATGCTTGATACTCTTGTGCCTTGGTGGATTCGTGATGAACAAATTGCTAGGGCTAGAGAAAGAAATTATTACTGATTATATTGATGAAAGTGATGATGAAGATATGCTGTTATTCACGAGGTTATGTTTTTGATATGGAAGCACGCAGCTATTTTAGCTTGCAAAGATAGATATTAGCTCAAGGTTATTAGTTAAACTAGTGGACCCGTTCGCAAATGGCATGAAGGCACAAGTCCATGTCCATGATGAAAAGAAATTGCATGGTTTAATTCATTTTAATAGGAAATATGGTGGATTTTGATGTACAATGAGATGTATACACACATTTTAATTTGATAGCACAAAATCGCATTTAAAACAAAATATATGTTTTAGTTAGTTTAGCTGTGGGCATTATTATAAATCTAATTTCCTTTAGCCAAAAAAATGGTGTCTTGTATGTACAATGAGTATATATACACACATCCTAATTTGGTGGTATAAAGTCCCTCAAAATGCGTGTCGCGTGGATAACGTTAAAAAAGTACATACCACTGTGGTGAAAAATATATGTATGCCTTTTTCAATACCCCTTTATTAGGTGTTAGAAAATATATGCATGTTTAATAGCAAATCGTACAATAGAGCCCAATTGGGGCGGTAGAAACAATATCTGGATTAATTTCCACGTTATTTGAGTCATGTTGCAACCAACAACAACCCCTCTCTAGGCACCCTCCCTCTGCAGGCACCCAACACGAACAGCGATGAAGCTGTCATGCAAAAACAAAGGGAACTCCTATAGGCCATTCTCAGTCATGATTACAGTCTGGGACTACAAACCCATATAGGCCCTATAAAAATCTTATGGCATGGGCTGCAGCCTGTGACAAAACCACACCGAGCCAAGCTCCAAAAAACACCTTCAAAAACACCCTTCATGGGCCGGATCGGAACCATCACAGAGAGCTCCGTTCCACCCGTCAGAAATGGACCCAATCATGCGCATCGCATTAAGTTCTTGTTGATACTCCCTCATTAACACATAACTCAAATCATTAAGCATGTACTTTCATTGGGAAAATTCTTTTTAGCGAGAGGAAAAATGAGCACATGAAGAGCTTGCTACGCATTCACCAAGAAATACCACGACAAAACGGCCTTGATACTTCCTTTTTAGCATGGAAAATCTCTTGAAATCTGTGAGCGGAGTAGAATAAACATTTCCATCAATTCAGCTAAAATGTTGCATTCAAAGAGCTCCATATATCTTCTTGTGCATTCAAAAGAGCTACAGATTTAACAACCATACATTCACAACACATACGGTATAGTGGGATGTAGATACTATTTAGAGAAACAACAATAGCAAAGGAACTACATCTATGACCATGAGCCATAATAGAAACCCATCAAGAAAATATATATTAATGCATACATGTAGTTAATCAACTTATTAAGTAAAGGCCTGCAACAATCTAAAAGACATGTAATGAAGAAAAGCAGATGGTAGAAACGGCTGCATTATTATATAAGCGAAAGAAACAAATCATGGCATATAAATTTTATGATAAACAATACTCTACTTTTAAATATAGAAACCATGCATTATTATATGCAATCGCTACGATTAAGCGAGCAAATAGGCTAATCGCACTCATGTTAAGTGATCGCATGGTATCAATATAGCAACACTATGTAGAAAGTGTGTCTTGATTATACAAAGCAGATTCGAGATACTATTTAGTAATGGTGAACTCACAACATGGCCATCTGAAGTCCACTCAATGATATCCCATTTGGTTTTGATGTTCCTAGTTGGATTAAGAGGGCGCTTACGGAGAGAGATAGGCAAGTATAAGTAGTACCTCACATTAATACATGATTTGGTTACATGCATGTCAAAACACACTCTTTCACATCAACTCCCAATTTAAGCGAAAATAGCCAAAAACTTCGGTGTGAAAACTAACACAATGCAGACCAAGATTTACTTGGTATTAGAACAGATCACACAAATTCAATCTTTGCTCAATGAAAACTAAGGAAGAACTCTAAAACTATCCTAATCTGCCTTGATCATTGCATGATATCAATATTCCACTTTTACAGAACTAAATTTCAACAACCATGTAAGTTACGAACATTGTTCTTGATTAAAAGGCCAAAGGATAAAGAAATGAAATAAGTCCGTTGTTAATACTCAATTTGCACTCAAATTTTTATCTAAGCAGACACAATCAATGTCCATTGCATCACACTTACCTTGAGGAAGTACCCCCCTCCCCGAGCAAAATTGGAAAGGGAAAAATGAGGATAAAATAAGAACATGAGTCGTGAGAACCTAAGAAAGGAGCTAAAATCAATCGGTGAATCTAACACCACTCTTGATATGGCCATACAAGCGGCAAAGTGAATAAGCTCCATGTACTACCCATTTAATCTAGAATGCCTTGTTTGGAAGAGCACGGACGGATTCAACCATCTCACAGGAGGAGGCGTAAAAGTCGACCGACAACCCTCTTTTCTTCTCTCCTCCTTGCATATTAAAAATATAGCGTATTAATTTCTTATTTAT
Organism: Aegilops longissima; assembly: GCA_021605205.1. Classification (NCBI taxonomy): domain Eukaryota; kingdom Viridiplantae; phylum Streptophyta; class Magnoliopsida; order Poales; family Poaceae; genus Aegilops; species Aegilops longissima. Next base: position 32,730 of record JAHIAM010002916.1, read on the forward strand.
CAATGGAAAGCACAAGTAAAGGATTCGATCGAATTCAATAGCTGAAATAAATAGCGACAATTAAATGAGGCATTCAACCAGGCAAAAACTTAATGTTTTGCATGCCTTCTTTTCTTGACAGCAAAGCGAGAATGCATCGAGTCACCATGAGATGAAGTAAAACAAGGCATATTACTGAAATGTACTTACATATTCTTGAAATGTACCAATGATGGTCTCTATCACTTGGCATAGGGATCACCTACCACTCAACCAACCATTCCATGCCATACCTCATCATCACAAAACAGCCAAGTAGAAAAAATAATTTTGTAGCGGTTAAACCTCTCGGTGGTAGGCATTACAACAACCAGCAGGTTGTGCTGCCACCTCCGCACAAAGTCATGAGTGGAAAGGATAGAACAAAATCACTAACTCACATGATGCACTTTGCGGAATGCCCAACTTGCGGTGTTGCTTCTCTCGGGGCAATGGCGGCGAGCCACCTCCTCGACCCAACTCCGGCTTTCAACAATTTGACTAGCACAAAACAGTTTTTAATATCCACAATTTGGGTGAGTAATTTGGAACAAGATTCAACTTCTATAATTTGACCTTAACAAATGATTTATTGGATAATTTGGGCTGTTGTACAAAATTTAAGAGTGGAACTAATTGCTCGATTTCTATTACTTGTCATCCACTTGAATAAGGTGAGCTCATTCTTTGATGCAAATAAAACAACGCTTGGCAAAATGCTTACAAACAGTAGTAGCAAGTTAAAGATCAAGTTGGACGAGTAAAAATGGCATCTCCTTTTTCTAAAAGCAAAAAGATTTTAATGGCGCATGACTGAATAAGATGTGTAGATGGAGAAACCATGCGTATGAAGCTTTCGGTACTTAAGCGAATTCACTAACTTGAAGTAACAATGAAGAAAGAAGAAAACATTCATAAAATGCAGATTCTCTCTTCGTTGAACATATTACATGACTTAGCATCTTCTTTTAGGAAGAAAAAAAGCAAAGAAAGAAGGATAAAATAAGAAGAAAGCCATGACGAGCATCAAGGAATCGGTATAAATTTTTTGACATACAATAATTTCAGAATCTTGCAAAATCACAACAAAAATTTAAGTAGTTATGAACAATTAGAAATACATTACTTTGAAGGTTGAGTAAAATTTTCTTTTGGATTGAGCAAATATATAGCTGCAGAAATTTTGCAAAATCAATACATAACAAGAATCTAAGGCTCTTTAGACTCCTTTTCTTGGCTAAATATGCAGGGCTTTCCATGGAAAATTTTACAGTATATTTGTTCTATGAACAAATGCTTCCTTCGTTCCTTTTTTGAAGTGGGTCTCATGCCATCGGAAGCTGACACCAAACAGCGGCGCTTGATTACAACAATCATGCCGCATGACAAGCCAACAAAAAAAAACACAGCGGGTGACGGACACACACACACATAACTAAGCCGGTAAGCAACACACACAAGAACTACGTAGCTAGAAAGCAAGCGCTACCGACACGATTAACATGATGGCCCGAAATATAATAAGCTCTGATTACCCAGCGACATAGCATTCACAATGCAATATGGCACAACAGAACAAACTTTGACACAATTACCAAATTATATAGTTCTAGACTTCTAGTAAAGAATGGTCCTAGAATTGAGCAGATAGATTTAAAATATATACTTCCGTATCAGCGAATCATGTTTGCAATGCATGTATATTTTATACGGTATAGCAATACATAACACACTCGAGAGAATTAAAAGCCTAGCTTTAGAGCATCAAGCTAACCAACGAGAATAGTATGTATGATGCCACCAAGCTAGCCACAACAACATACCGCAGCAGACAAGCCAGCAAAAAACACAATGGGTTCGGACACACACATCACTAAGCCAGCAAGCACGCACAACAGAAGTCATAGCAATCAATCAGCAGCGGAGGATAGGAGGACGAACGAAATTACCTTGTTGGCGGCATCCGGTGGAAGCGGCTGGAGGCAGCGGCGGACGCGAATCGGGCAGTTGCGTGAAAAACATGCATTTCATCGGTTGGCAATGGAAGCATCCATCATATTCATACATAACGTGTTTTTATGAGCACTCACTTCTGCCTCGCCCGTTGACCTCCACCTCAATAACCTGGTTAATGAACAACACATGATCCATGGGGTGATGATAAACCTTGTATGTATCCCGAAAATGGCGGGGAGTAGTGCGGAGTATTAGATCTCGACCTCTGGCGGGCGATGAGCCAATGGAAGAAGGGGCGGTGGTGGCGTTGAACCGTAGGCCCGGCGGCGGAAGGGCATCAGAGGACTACCTCACGGGTGAACTCCTGCTGCGGCGTGCAAGCACCGCGGACCACCTCTTCTCCTCCTGCCGTAACTCTTCTTCCTTCCGCAAACTTCTTCATCTTGGCGCGAACATCAAATGAAGGCGTGCTCCGGTATTCGTCCCTATACCCGTCTTCTCCCCATTGGACCAGGCCTAATTTGTCCTAGCAAAACAAATCACATCATGAGCAAATGACCGATTAAACAAATATTTCAAATCGAGATTCATCCGTTAGCTTGATCCCAAAATATATAAATTGAGGGTTTCTAATTGCCAACTGGCGTTTGGGTTGTGCGGAATCCATGGATAGAGCACCATTTGTAGGTGTGGTACCCACGATTAAATCCGCTGCACCACGAGGAAGAAGCGGGTGCAGCCTCCGTGCATCGGCCGAGACCCAGCCTCGTCGCGGTTCCCGATCCGAGGCGGATCGAGCCGCCGCCAACCTCCAGGTCGCGCCACATCGGCCTTGAATAGCCGGCCGATGAACCTCTCACCCGTCGGCCGTCGCACCTCCTATCCTCTTTCCTCTCTCTTTCTCCTCCTCTCCTTCCTTCTCTCTTCCTCTCATCTTCTCTCTCCGCTAGGGTTCGTGTGGGAGGAGGAGGCGCGGGCCGACGGCCGGTCACCTCTCTCGTCTGCAGGCCTCCCTCCTCTCCTCTCTCTTTCTCCCTCCTCCCATCTTCCTCCTCTCTCCCCTCTCATCTTCCCCTCTCTCTCTGGTAGGGTTAGATGCGGGAGGAGAGGTGGGGTGTCCCAGTCGTGGGAGGTGGATTGGGTTGGAGTTGGATGCATCTTGTGGCGTGGGAGGAGGGATGGGACAAATCTCTCTCTGGCGTCACTCACCCATGTCTGCCTTGTGAGATGAGCCCACGGTCATTGGGCAGAAAAATGAACATGGGGTGAAAAACAATTAACCTGGCGAAGATCCAGCAGCTCAGACAGAAATCAGATCAGACGGTCCCAGATATGGCCCAATCGGGGAGCATCATGGAGACAAGTTGGCTAGGGTCCTTATAGGTTAGAATGGAATAAGCAATCTCTTAAAGATAGAATGAAACACTGCCACCTTTTGCTACTTCACTGTGTTGCCGATAAGGATTATGAATTCTCTGTTGATCTGATATAATTACTTTGGTTGAATCTGATCCTTTTCATGGTTATGAATATAAACAGTTGTGGCACATCTTACTAAATTAAATGATATAGCCACCCTGTTCACTAATGATGAGAGAATTTACTACTTTTATATCCTTGAAATATTTCCGTTCTCATTAAAGGGTGATGCTAAGATATGGTTTAATTCTCTTGATCCTAGTTGTGTCGTAGTCCCGGGATATGATTTATTACTTCGCTAAATATTTCCCTGCTCATAAGAAATAAGCTGCTTTGAGGAAATATACAACTTTGCAAATTGAAGAAGAGTCTCCCACAAGCTTGGGGAGGCTTCTCAAGATATAATGCTTTGCTGATCATCCTCTTAAGAAAAATGAAATACTTGATATCTTTTATAATGGACTAACCGATGCTTCGGAGATTATACGGATAGTTGTCTGGTTCTCTTTTAGGGAAAGAACACGGATGAGCTGGAATTCTATTGAATAATATGTTGACAAATGAAAATAATTGGGCACTTCTGAGCCAGCTCTGCTCCAATTACCGAGCCTATTCCTAAACCAACTCCGAAGAGAGGTGTTCTATTTCTGATCTGAAGATATGCAAGAGAAAAAATCTATGAAAGAAAAAGGTATTAAGCGAAGATGTTAAATTTTACCTCCTATTGAAGAAATACATGGTCTTAATTTACCTTTGTTGAAGAAACATATGATCTTAATCCATTACCTATTGAAGAACCTCTTGGTCTTGATAACCCGACCACAGTAGTAAAGGTAAATTCCTTTATAGGTATGATAGAGCTGAAATCCCTCTACTAAAATTTCTAGCCCATGCTTGGATGAGTTTGATAACTTTATGGTTAAGCAAGAAGATTTGAATGCTTATTTTGGTGAACAACTAAAACAAAATGCTTATATGATTAAACACTTGGGTGATTATATGGCTAATGTTAGAGAAACTTAAACTCGTTAGCAAACATGCTTCTATAGTTACCACTCAAGTAGAACAAGTACTTAAGGCTCAAAATGATTTGCTCAATGAAATGAATAGTAAGAAAAATGATTATGCTATTAGTGGCTACTAGAACTGAGAATGACTAGGAACCTTTGTATCCTTAAGGCCACCCTAAGAGAATTGAACAAGATTCTCGGAGAAATAATATTGATGTACCTAGTTCTTCTAAAGAAAGAAAAAGAAAAATGATAGGACTTTGCAAACTTCTAGTGAACCTATTGCTGAACCACAGAATCAAATGATATCTCTAATCGATCTTTGAAACACAATCGGTAATGAACATGAACCTAGTGAAAATGTTAATGATGATGTTCATGATGATGCTCAACCTAGTAATGACAATGATGTAGAAGTTGAACCTCGCTGTTGATCTTGATAACCCACAATCAAAGAATCAACATTATGATAAGAGAGATTTTGTTGCTAGGAAACATGGTAAAGAGAACCATGGGTTGAAACTCATGCCTTTTCCTCGAAACCATCCAAGAAAAGGATGATGAGTATTTTGGCGCTTTGTGGAAATGATTAGACCTATCATTTTGCGTATCGATTGGTGATATGCTCAAAATGAATCCTTATGCTAAATATATGAAGATATTGTCACTAATAAAAGGAAGATACGGGCTGAAATTTCCACCATGCTCGCTAATTATACTTTTAAGGGTGGAATAACAAAGAAACTAGGAGATCGGGTACCTACTATACCATGCTCCATTAAAACTATGTTAGAACTGCTTTATGTGATCTTGGGCGGTGTTAGTGTTATGCCTCTCTATTTATATCATAGACTTGACTTGAATAAGTTGACACCCTCTTGAAATATCTTTGCAAATGGTGATAAATCAATTGCTATACTGTGGTATTTGTGAGGATGTGCACATTGGGTTGCGCGTTACTATTTTAGTTGAACCTCGAGGCGGAGGAGATGGCTTGAACTAATCAAGGACTATGACATGAAATTGCATTACCACCGGGAAAGGCTAATGTTGTAGCGATGCTTTGATCCGCAAAGTTATGTGAATACTCTTATAGCGGGAGGATTACCCGGAGTTAGTCGATGACCTCGGGGATCTTGATGGAGATAATTCAGAGGATATGTTGCAGCTATGGAAGTTCAGTCCACTTTGGCGAAAGAATTCGTGAAGCCGGAAGTCGGACAAGAATTGATGAGATAAAGAAAAGGATGAATGAAGGAAAAGCTAAAGGGTTTCGTAAGGATGAATACGGACTATATGTACGAGGACCGTATTTATGTGCCCAATGATCCCGAACTCGGAAGCTAATTCTTGGAGGCTCATGATTCACCGTACTCGATTCACCCGGTAACACCAAGATGTATCTGGATTTGAAGGAAAGTTTTTGGTGACGGTATGAAGAAGGATATTGCGATGCGTAGGAGTATCGATGTTTGCCAGCAGTAAAGCGGAACATCGGAAGCCAGAGGGTTACTTCAACCTTTGCGATTCTGGTGGAAATGGGAAAAACTTGGGATGGATTTTATCACAGGATTACCGGGACCCGTTCGGTTATGATTCCATCTGGGTAGTGGTTGATCGATTGACCAAGGTAGCTCACTTCATTCCGTGAAGACTACCTATACCACGCTAAGTTAGCCAAGATATACATGACCAGGATCGTATATCGCATGGGTTCGGGGTATCGTGTCGGATAGAGAACACAATTTACCTCAAAGTTTTGGAATCGGTTGCATGAAACTTTGGAGTGCAGCTGGAGTTGATCAGCTTTTCATCCATGAGACGGATGGGCGAGGAGAAAGTCAACCAGATCACGGAGGACATGTTGAGAGCTTGTCGCTAGACTATGGGTCTAGATGGGATGATAATTTGCCATCGGAGTTCTCGTACAATAACATTATCGAGACCGGTCTAAAGATGGCCCCTTCGAAGCTCTATCACGGAAGGTGCGAACACCATTCTTTGGGATGGTGTTGGAGATCGAAACTTTGGTCGATCTTATCGGAAGATTCGAAGAAAGTCAAGCTGATTTGAGATAGACTCAAGGTAGCTCGATCGGCGGAAAGTTATGCCGACGATGCGCAAAGAAGTAACATCTGAGCGGGAGACCGGGCATATCTTGTGTGTCCCGCCGTGGAATCAAGATGTTGGTGTTAAAGGAAATTAGCACCCGGTTCATTAGCCCTACAAATCCTCGAGCGTCGTGGAGAAGTTGCCTTACAAGTTGGAATTGCGGAAGGATTGTCGAAGTTCATGATGTCTTCCATGTTTCTCAAGCGAAGAAATGCCATGCCGACATGGCGATATTCCGTTGAGAACCCGTGCCCTAGAGGCCATACAGCTTCGCCGGTGATCGACTTATGAGGAGAAGCCGTCCAATTTCGAGGCTATGACGAGTCACCGACAAGATCATCAAGTTTTGCAAGGTCTTTGTGGAGTCATCATTCAGGAGGAAGCCACAAGGGGCGAGAAAAGACCTCCGAGACCACCGCACCTATTTGCTAGCCAACCCGAATCTCGGAGATTCATCTTAAGGTGGGTTAGTTTGTAACATCCCAAATTTCCTATTTGGAATGTTTTCAATTATAGCTAAGCATCTATGCATATTGTTTGAATTTGAGTGACATTTGAAGTTTGAGAGATTTTGAGTTTGATGGAATTTGAATCAAATTGGCGTTGAAATTTATTTCAAAACAATGCCGACAAATACTTGAAAAAAGTTGAGAGGAGTAAACATGACACTCCAAAATGTCGATGAAAAACTTTGCC
>JAHIAM010002917.1:0-35060 GCA_021605205.1 Aegilops longissima
AAGAGCCGACATTATGTTATAGTTGCCTCGCCACCTTCGTAAGGTGGCGGTTCCACCATTTTTTCCATAGCTCATCGAAAAGTTGAGGTTTTACATTAGTAGTACCGTAATGTAAGATATTAAGGAGGCAGCAAAACCAAACAAAATAGCTTTGGTCTATATACATAACTTATTCTGGTGAACCCCTGTAAAATATTAGTTGTATTTTTCCTCAAAAAAAATATTAGTTGTATTTTATTGCAAATTACATAATAAAACCAGGTTCCAAACATATGACCATGTACCATCGCTAATGTATTGTCTATTTCTTCACATTGTATTGAGGGCTAAGGATAAAGAGACGAAGTTTATAATACGGTAAGCATAGTATGACATCATTCATATCACAAAACAACCGAGAATGCATAAACAGCAATTGTAACGCTGTGTGGGCAAGTCCAAAGACGGAACTAGATTACGGGTCAAGATCAAAGGAACATCACTCCTCCCTTTAAACCTTGTAAGGTGCAATGATACGCTAAGACAATTGTGTATAAAATTGAAAAGAGTAATAGACATTGGCTGCAAACCATGCAGTTCAAGGCACAAGTCGAGTAAGTAGTAGTTAAAAGGCATGAGGATTAAGGACTTACAACAGCGGCTTTGATGGTGTAGTCATGCCCTTCTTCTTGCTGGTGTGACAGTCCTTGAAGATTTCCACAACATTTGGTTCAGGTACTTTTGGTCCTTATGGCTTTCCTCGCATTTCAACAAGTCAATATAGATCTAATAATATGGTACAGCGAAAAGAGTGAAACAGCAGCTAATTACAAGAGCCTCGCAGGTGCAATATAGCTACGAGATCCCGTCTGTCTGTTGAATTTCACTTTGTACGGTTGGCCTTGTTCTTTGAACAGTTCACCTACAAGAAGATAGATTTGTGTGGCACATGCGTCAATAGGACTTCAACATGTGATCCGATCACATATATATAATGTATCCGATACTTGGATCGCATCAGTGTTTAACAAGGCCCTCCCGCCTTCATCCGATATATTTTCCATGAGATGTTTGGGAAAGTTCACCGTTAGCCTTGCCTTCAAAGTGAGTTTTCCTCAAGTTATACCGACATCGTCGCAGCAGACTTGAAAACATGGGTGCAAGCTTGTCTAGTTGCATCATCTTGGCTATCCAACTTGAACCTCATCTATTGAAAATTATGGGAGTCTCATTATCAAGAACCTAGAAAGTATGGGACAGAGCAAGACGATATTACTAGTTTCCATACATAACCATACTTACGTATAAATGGTCGAGGAAGGTGTTGAACTGGTTTCGCTCTTTGTCATTCCTGCATCGAATCCATGTTGGGAGGATATGTACATGACACCTAACGGCAACCGCTGGCTCTCATACTAACTTGGCTGACTTTGTAGCATCACGTGGCCTTTTTAAACCTGCCTCAAAATGGATCTCCATTCTTCCTCCTCTAGATTTAGTTAACCTATCGAGCATTATCTCTGTTGTTTGTTTCCTCTTGCGCCTAGGTGCTAGTCCAACAACGAACATATGAAGTGTTAGTGTACATCAAACTATGAGACTACATATAAAGAAGCATGCAATCAGAATTTGACTCCAGAACTACCTTCTTGCTGTTGAAGCTCACAAGGTTCATCTGATATTGCCAACTCGCCTTGTGTCAAGAGTGCTTGGGAAGTAGTGTCGTGGCAAGAGAGCTTGGGAACGTGCTCTAGTTTCAGCTTGACGACGAGTATGTCGTGGCAGCCGGTAGTACTGTGGTAGGTGTTGCAAGAACTAGGGCTGTCTCGCTTGTTTGGTGGCAGCTATTTGTTTCGCTTGGCTTTTTTGCAGCTCGTAGCATGGGATGCCGTGTTTGTAGAATTTTCCGCTGGACTTTCACCTTCTATTGCACCATCAAGGTAAAGCAGAATCTGCAGGATTCATTCGCTTCTCATTCCCTCGCCATTCTGTTTTTTTTCCTCTTTCTCGTGCCATGTTAAGTCAAGCCGACAAGAAAACGAATAACAATTTAGTTCTTCAGAACAAATTGATGCGTGATGTAGACGAACTGAACTTTGATGTTAGACAACCACATGATAGGAGGATGTAATATGTATGAAAAACAGGACGGAAGAGATATAATGTGTAAACTAAGGAGAAGACATTTCACCAAATTAGAAGCAATGAAAGCTAGACACCATATGAAAGATGCTACGAATATCGCTCTACCAAGTTAAAACTGTCTCGTCATAAGTGTCATTTCAACAAATTAGTAGTACAAGCTAGAAAAGAATGTGAGATGTAACCTATATCACACTCCAAGTCAAACGTGTCTTATGATAAGTGATTGTTGCAGGTTACACAACAGTAGTAATTTGATGTAAGAACATGGTGTGATAGACAGATATTGTATGTTCTAGAAACATGAACATGTGTCTTATTCAAGTATAATGTGTAAAGTAAGCAGATGGAATTCAACAAAATTAGAAGCAATACAAGCTAGACATCACACATAACATGCAACCACATATAACAATTGCCAAGTTAGAGGGAGCACCGGTGATGCTGCACTAGGGGAGACGTGCTCATCATAAACACAGCTTTGTTGAGTGTCTATGCATGTGTTGTCTTGGAAATCATCTTGGGGTGTGGAGGAGTAGAAATTGTAGAGGCCCTCCGCTTGAAGGAGCACCTTTATCCGCTGCCTTGCTAACTTCCTTCCGCTTTATTGATTTTGAATTGTCAAGTAAAACCGACAAGAAAAAGCAATAAAATTCTCTCTTCGTAACTCATTCATGCATGATAACGACAATCACTACTTTGATGTAAGGCAAACACATGATACCAGGATGGAATATGTACGAAAAACAGGACGGCATGGCATGTTCACAACTTTTGTGTAAACTAAGCGAAACCATTCCAGCAAATAAGAAGCAATGCAAGCTAGACACCACATGAAAGATGCAACCAATATGACTCGCCAAGTTAAAAGCGCCCCATCATAAATGGAATTTCAACAAATTAGAAGCGGCGCATGCTATAAATCATATGAAAGATGCAACTAATATCGCACCGCATATACTAAAGGTGTCTCGTCATATTGATTGATGCGGATACAAAAACAATAGTTTTATGTAAGGACATGCTTAATAGACAGATGTACTATGTACTAAATACAGGAAGGCATGTCACATTAACAGTATAATGTCACATTTACAGAGTATAAGCTAAGCAGACTAGCACATGCAGTTTAACCAGATTGGAAGAATTACAATCTAGACACCATATGCAACATGCAACCACATATCACACGCCAAGTTAGAGCAAGCACCTGCGATGCTAGTGTAGGGAAATGTTGTAATCAACTACATAGCTACATTCACTATCTTCATCTAGCATTTCGCTTCTTGAGAATCATGTCGGAGGTCGACGCTGCATTCTTTAAATGAGGAGTAGTCCCTTGCCTGCCTGCCTCATCATAAGTGATTGATGAGGGATACACAAGAACATTAGTTTGATGTAAGAACATGGTTAATACACGGATGTACTAGTATGTACCAAAAAAGTAAAGGCATGTCATATTCAAAGGTATAATGTGTAAGCTAAGCAGATGCAATTTAACCAAATTGGAAGCAATACAAGCTAGACATCCGGCTGGAGTGGTGAACATGATCATCTAGGACCGAGAGCCTGGTGGGAGGCGGCTGCTTCGCCACCATCGCTGATTTTTAGTTGGCTTCCGTGTGATGCCTGTCTTTGTTGGGCTTGTCACTGCTCGGCCAAGGCACTAACTAGCTATTTGTCTTCCGTGCTCACGGATGGTGGTTCATGTAAAAATATCTTTCCTTATCTTAATAAAGACCGACTTCGGCCTTTCGAATACAAGCTAGACACCATATGGAACATGCAACCACATATGACACCGCGAAGTTAAAGCAAGCACCTGGGATGGTGGTTCATTGCGAGCGAGGTCATCAACTCCAGAGCTACGTTTACCGTCTCCATCTGCTGACACTGCACCCTTTATAGCGTTGTAACATGTCTTGCCTACCAGCATACGAAGCTGGAGCGACTTCTCTCTTTTCTTTTTGGCTTCTCTCATGGCAGCAGAGTCTGAAATACCCTTGCATAAAAACACAATAGTGAGAGTAAGGGTGAAGTGTGTGCGTAACTAGTAATCGTAAAAGTAGCAGATAGCAGGTGGCTGAAAAATAAATGACAGGAGACATATGATAGCTCTACAACATTGCATGGCAAACAAAATTAGATTCTACTCCGTATGATTTTGTAATATATGAGCACAGAAATGCAGTGTACTCCTCAAAGACACCACCACATATGGTCATATCTAAGATAACAATGATCGAAAATAAATAGGTCATCGATTTTTAATGAACCGTCCGATCTATAAGGAACGGGCAGATGGCCTTCGCTCACCTCCCGCCACCATCGTTGACGATCTTTCTCGAACCGCCTTGGCGACCACCGCCTGACACTGCCTCCGCCGCCCGCCTCCCATCGACCTCACACCACCACCATGCTTGGCAGCGCCCCAAGCCATCCTTTAATCCCGCCGACCTCCAGATCGGGCGCCAGAGTTCTAGGCCGCAGACGCCCTAAGATAAACACTATATGCTGCTTCCCGGTGTAATAGTCGATTTAGCCTGTTACGCCGGGAATGCTTCGCTAATTGGGAATCAACTGCCAGAAATTGAAATTGGGGGCGACGGACCTCTAGCTAAGGTGAAATAGTATATGAGGAGAAACCTTGTGCATCGCGAAGTTACTAGGAACATCTAGTATCAAGAAGAAGCGGTCAACTAGTGTCTTCGTGGGATGAATACCGCAAGCAGAGATGTAAGATTTGTACGAATAAGGGAAGAGGAGTACCTTCTTCGGTTGCCGGTGTGGTCACCTCCACATGTCGCGGCAATCTTCTTCTTTTTACCGGGGAAACCGATGTTCTGGAGGGTGCAGGCTTGGACGAACCCATGGCCAAATTGTTGACTGTGTTGCCGTGGCCATATGTCGGCGGAGGGGAAGCAGATCCGAGGCGTCTAAGGACGGCGTAGCAGGAACAACTCCGGTGCGGTGGAGGGTGGCGATGTTGGAGCGGCAGCAGTGAGGCGCAGGACGGCGTGGTTGAACTAGCTCGGGTACGGACGGCTCGGCCGCGACTTCAACTACTAGCCGTGGAGGGCGTTCCGGTTGAGGTTGCGGTGGACGACGACGTCGGGGTATTGGCTCCCGCGTGATGGAGGAGGGCGGCGGTTGATGGGTGGGACTGGGTGGCGGACAAAGGACGCCGGGTTTCGGGCTGGTGGAGAGGTAGTTTTGGCGCCCACGGAGTACCTAATGGGGAATCGGACGGTGGGGGGAACCATGTTTTGGTCTGGGATGCGCTTGTTTTTGGCTTTTTGAATGTAAGATGGAACGCGCTTGTTTGAAATTTGGGGAAAGTACAAACTTTGCCCCTCTTAAATTTCGGACCCATCATGGTCGTGGGTAGGATGGTAATCCTGTGTCCCAAATAGTGGGCGGAGCGATTTCGCCGCGCATGTGTGCTTAGGCGGCCATTGTGTATGAATGTTTTTCGGAGGCGGTTATGCATGCCTAGATGAAGCTACAAACCTACCCCGGTTTAGACCTTTGGACGCCGGGCCGGTAGGTTTCACAGTCGGAGTTATTAGAAAAGTAATTTTGTACTACCAAACATTGGTCTCACGCGTTTCAAGTAGTAGAGGCTCTTTTGGCGCTTCGCTCAAATTTTGAAACACAAGCATTCACGCTTAGAGTACTCTTGAACTATGAGGATTGACCTAAATAGACAACGTTATATTTGACCTTGTATGTTTGAAAACCTCATTAAATTATCCGCCTTTTGAAATTTTGACACTTGAAAATCCTATAACTACGATTATTTTGGAATGGAGGAGCTAATTTGAATCTATTTTGTACACGACTACATATGCTATTATGTACAAAATCGAGCAAAGATTGGTACCCCATAGTTTAGGTATGGTTTACAAATGCCATGATATCAAATTCAAATAATTGAATGGACTTCATGTTGAATTCAATTTTTTAAACCACCTTAGGTTGAATTCAAATGTATGCTAGTTCATAGGTAGCTATTTATAAATGTCCATTGTGTAACTTTTGTATGTATAATGTGCTTTACACACACAACATGAACTATACTCACGCTTATATTCGATTGCTAAAGCGATGCATTGTCCGGAGTTCAAAATACTAACTATGTGGATCAATTGTGTCGAATAATAACATAGACATGCTCAAATTCGATAGAATCTAGATGTCCGATGGATCAATGACCGCCTTACGCTAATTGCAAATATCATGATCCCATCCTAATATTTGGATACAATTTATATCTTTAATCAATGTGTAGAGCAGTCTTTACGTAGTTTCACTCTCCATCGGTGGTCTCTCACATGCTCACACACTCTCTCCCGAGGTGTCTTTCTCGCACACATGCTCTAGATATAACCCTCCCTCCTCTCGTAACCATTTACAACTGTTTTCACTAACCTTTATCACAAGCACTCTTCCTCTCGCAAACATACACACGCACAATCCTCATCGACCCTTTCTATATACATGGACCTGCCTACGTGTCTCATGTACGCACATTATCTTTACGCTTTGTCTCTCACGCATTATCTCACACCTCTTCCTAATCGACGAGTATGATTCTAGCAGAGCATTTTGTAGGATGCCCCTTAAAGTTAGGTTGGATGAATAGTAATATCGAGATAAAGGGTTACCTTAGTCCAAGAACCTAGGGTTACAAATCCTAGCCGGCTTTGTCAAGGACACAGAGTCCTTCACAATTCCGCTATCTTTGTCTTGTACGACTAGTCATCCATGGGTCTTCCTAAATGTGTCATGGGCCACCAATGTGGCGCAGGACGGAACCGAACGAAGGGCCTCACCTCGATCCACGGACCTCACGCGTGACACACCCTCCGCCCCCACGCCTCATTATCTTCTCACACCCACACATACCAACACAAACACCACACACACAGAAAATTTCTCCGGTGCCTCTATTCCTCCCCTTGCATATACACACTCAAGGGAATGGAATCTCTTGTCGTGACGCCATATTCTCTCTCTCTAGACCACTCTCATTTCTCATGCTATCTCTCCACGCCCCCCATCGGCCCCTCTATCCATGCCTCTCTCGAATCGTAATACACACACATACCTCTCTAGGCCCCGCCAAATGCATCAACTACACATTCACACATGTTACATCACGCACCCATTGATCTAAAAAGCCCTCTTCACGTTTATTTCAGCATACAACATTCCTTTTGAATAAAGTGTGGCCAAAAATTATTTTAGAGTTTCTACATATATACAACATTACAAAGTTATATGGAGGAGTACTTAACGCTAATTTGCATTGCATGGTGCCCACAATGATATTTATTCCAAGACAATGAATTTGTATATTTTATACTATATACAAAGTTAGTCATAATAAAGAGAAACGAAGAGCATCTCTCTCCATCGCATACCCCCTCAGACGCCTTTCACGTATGCACACAAAACTATCTCCGTGTCCTCTAAAAGTAAGCCCCAGAAAATTCATGCGTGTTTCATCTTTCTCTCGCGATATATGCAATGACGATCATTGTATTTGAAGCGAAAGCACGATACATACATTGACTTCATAATCCACTCATTACGGTCACCGCTTACGCTTAGTGGTTATTATACGATCACGAGGCTCACCGTACAACTTTGTATTTGCTCATGACATGACTAGTTGACCAGTTAAACGCTCCACGTGGCACCTCTAGTGTTGCATCACATTATCTCACTAACATCATGCCCACCTGTCGACTTGTATCTACTCTACATCTACACTATTATAAAATACATAAAATACACTCTTATAAAAAACAGAGTTGGTGATGATGGTGTGCCTGCCATCCTGCAATATAGGCCGTCCGATTTATATCTGACGGATAGGAAAGAAACTATGGCAATTTTGCAAAAAGGTACCCACACACCTCTCCACATTTGCAAATAAGGCCTTCCTCGCTCATCCTTTTCTCTCACAAGATAAACAAGTCATACAAATGCATCTTGATGTTACGTGCGCACGGGCATCTTGCTTGTAAGAATGAAAACAAACGACAAAAAATATTTTGACGGTGGTTCAAGTCATGACCGCGGGCACAGCGGACAAGGTGGCCTTGTATTGGTATGCCGAGCCGTCTGTTTTAACACACGTGAGCTGGTGTGGTGATTATACACACACGCACGCATGCACACGAACTCCATCCACGCAACACTCACACAAACACATGCACCCATGCACGCACGCAACACTCACACGCATACACGCAGCCACGCACGCACACAACACTCACACGCACACACACACGCATGCATGCACACACCAAGACACCACACGACCAACACACACTCTCACGCCAAGTGCTCAACCTACACGCATGCGCACACATCAGGCCTCGGATGCATACATACACAACCAGGTGATTCCCGCGCACGGGTTGGAGCCTTGTCGCGCTGCGTAAATTTGTGTTTATCCGACCTTTTCCCTATGCGAATCGACAGGTGGGACCCACAAGGAACGTGGTCAATTTAACTAGTCAACATGGCGCCACGCAGACTATTTGGCCGGTCAACGAGTGCAATCCGACATGAATCGTGAGCAAGTGACCGGATAATCACCACAAAACGATATAGTGACCGTAATCAGCTTATTCTGAAGTTCGTGACCGATACGCTTTTCTCTCAGTAGGCCCTCCAAAACTACATCTCTACACGTTATCGCATGTTACATCTAACAACTATGCAATACAGCACTACTACTACACTCTAACACAATAAATCATATGTGTTTTAGTTTTACTAGATATCATATTGTTACTTATAATTATTCAGTTTGCATACATTAAAATTGCCTTTGAAATGTATGGCCAAGATTATCTATCGCGGGAAAAATCCGCCCTTTCCTGTTTAATCGGGTTTGTATCGATGGATCGTATGAAACAGCAAAACTATAGTACTATACAAGACAAGTGACAGTTCATCGGGCCGTCAGGTCGTCTACTCCTTCGTCAGAAGAGTGGAGCGCCACTTTCATAAATCTTCTAGTCCCTTTCACGACATGTGGGACATCAAGCTACCGGTTCCACGTACATACCGAATACAAATGCGAGCAGCAGGGTGAAGCACCCACCATGGCGCGGCGTAGTAATGAGCAATGAGGCGCCAAATCACAAAGCTGCACCTTTCCCGCAGTTAAGTTGGAGGGACGAAGTAATAATGCTAAAAAAAGAAGTTGGATGGACGAAGCAACCATCATTTCACTCGTTGCTGAATCCGCTTCTCCCTCATCTTCTTCAACTTAACCACGTGTTGCTTCTGCCGTTGTTCTGCCTCATGTGGGACGCGGATCAGCTTGGTAAAGCACTGACACATGGGACCGCATGTTACAAAACCACCAGGACAACGTCCTCCAAAAATAAGAAACCTCCCCCGCCATCCGCGCGGCAAAATCACCTCCTTTTTACTAATCTTTGATTCTATAATTTTTTAGAT
Source organism: Aegilops longissima (assembly GCA_021605205.1). NCBI lineage: Eukaryota > Viridiplantae > Streptophyta > Magnoliopsida > Poales > Poaceae > Aegilops > Aegilops longissima. The sequence continues at coordinate 9,607 of JAHIAM010002917.1, forward strand.
CAATATAATTGAGATTTGTATAGATAGCACACAGGAGCAAAACCAAGTGGTACGGTTAAGGGCATCCACAATGTGTAGCCAAATGTGAAAATAGCTTTTGGCATCGTGGGAACCATTGTGGACGGTGTTGCTAAAGCCAAAAGATGGAACCAAGCTCCTCGATTGATTGATTGAAGGAATAGAAAATGCAACGTCTCTCCTCTTTCTCCCATGCTTGGACGCATGTAGTACAGATAGAGCATGAGTCTACTCCCTGTCCCTTCTATCACAAATCACAAAGCAGTGAGGCGCCAAATCACAAAGCACGGACGAAGCAACTATCATTTCACTCTTCGCTAACTCCGCTTCTCCATCGCCTTCTTCGAGAAACCATCTCACCGCACTAGTACTCCTAGTAGTAGTACTAGTAAAGGACTTCTGGATGCAAATAAGGCGGTTGTCTCGCTTGCGGCGGCACTTGCGAACGACTTACGTGGTCTCCCTCAATGGTGTTCTCCGTCGAACGCACTTCGCCAAACCACAAAAAAAAGTCGTCGACGTCACCGCAATGGGCAAGGAATTCAAATATAGTTACTACCTCCATTTTTTTGTACACAAGGCCAGTATATCAAAATTACAATTTGCAAAGGTCCACTAACACTAATCGAGGCAAAATTGATGGGGTTAGCAACCAAGGACATTAATATCCCCTGCATGCATGCGGAAGTGAGAAGGTTCGTTTGCATGGCGCTGCATTAATCAAGCGATGAGGAGTGAGATGGTTAGCTCTTTGGTCTTTCGAGAAAAAATACGCATTAATTGACACGTGAAACGAGGATTTGTATCGATTAAATCCCACGAAGGAAAACCCCGCCTTTCTTTTTTAACACTAGTACTCCTAGTACGTACGTACTTATCCTGTTTGGGTCTAGGCCTTGCATTGCCAAACTTCGCCACACATTTTTGCCAAGCTTGCCTAAAGTTTTCAAAATGAGAAGGAGGTACACTTGCAAGACGGGCTGTCGCGGGTCGCACCGCACTCCTCACACGGTCGCTCTCCTGCATGTCGCGGTCGCACCGCACCCTCACACAACCGCCCGCACGCCGCAAACCCAACCAAGGGAACGCACCCTCGCTAACACTTGTTGTCGCATGTGAACAAACCAAACTCGGCCATCCTATCGCTGACACATAATTTTCGTTCATAGAGTATGTTTATCCAATCGCATGTTGGGGAGTATCCGACGCCCGCAAGCGGTGGTCTGTTGGGGAAGAAGAAGAGGTGAGGAAGAAGGAAAGAAGGGTTAGGAGACGAGGATATTCATCCAACCGCCTTAAATGGTAGATCGACCCAAGTCAGCGACTTGCATAACAAATAGTATGTTTTTACACAGCAAAAGATCCATAAAACAACAACATAAAGAAAAACTATCATCGTCGCGGAAAGAGACGGCCTCGTCGCCTTTGGCTGCCGGCGCTGAACCAGCCGTCGCTGCCGACGTGTGTCTCCGCACCGTGGTTGTCCTCGGCCTCCAGCTACTGCTCAAGCGGAGCGCGGCGCGCTCTGCACGGATGAGAGCACAGCCTGGTTCAAGTCGAGGATGTCCGTTCCGCCGCAGGAGGGCCTCGATGGCAGCGGCATCCGCGCGCTTCGCGTCGAGTCGAGCCTCCGCCGCCCGGTTCAAGTCCAGGACTTCTGGTTCCGCCTGCAGGAGGGCGTCGATGAGAGTGGCATCCACGCGCTCTGCGTCGAGTCGAGCCTCTGCCACCCGGTTCATGTCCAGGACGTCCGGTTCCGCGTGAAGGAGGGCCTCGATGGCAGCGGCATCCGCGCGCTCCGCCTCAAGTTGAGCCTCCGCCGCCCGGTTCACATCCACGGCATCCGGTTCCGCCTGCAGGAGAGCCTCGATGGCAGCGGCATGCGCGCGCTCCGCGTCGAGTTGAGCCTCTGCCTCCCGGTCCTCCTTTATTATCGCCATGTTAAACCGCTGGTCCGCCAGCACCATGGGGGACTCGGACGCCGGCACGAAGTTGACGTCCATCGTCTCATACCCATTGGGGGCCTTCTGCGCCATGACCTCCGCAGTGAACATTGGATCGGCTTCCTCCTCCTCGTAGCTTGGCTCCAGAGAATTCGGGATTGGCCCGCCGCAGCGAGCTTGGGAACGGAGGTGCGTGGCGCCGACCGCCACCGTGATTTCTGCGGCGCGCCCGCGCCAAGATCTTGTAGTAAGTGATCTTGCAGCGCACCATGGCTTTCCGCGAACTAGGGACGCTTGATGCGGCTAGGGATCAAAGGTGGGGAATGGGCTGAGATTTGGTGTGGTTTTAGGGCAGTGGCTGGCGAGGCCGAGCAGCAAGGTTCGTGTGAATAGTGGTTCCGTGACGACCGTCAATCGGTTTTGACTGTACATTGCTCTTGTCGCGTTCGCGTTGCAGCCCGCACGCTGGACCTCCATGTCGCCACCGAATGGAACGCGCTTCGTCTTGCGTTTTCACTCGCCAGGGACCGCAGCTTGAGAGAAAACCGACGCCCCTTCCCTCCCCGCCCACGCCATTTATTATACCACCACCCTCCGTTTTATGCGGAGTAAATAAAACAGAGGGAGTATACTACGGATGAGGATCCTCGACGTGGCGAACCCATTGAGTAACCGACATGCGGGCCTAGCAAGCATGGGGTCCGCCAAGAAGTGACCGAAAGGGAGGGTAAGGCAGGATACCTACGCCGAGGATCCACTTCCACTATACTAGTTTGACCAAATGTTAGAGTAATAATATATGACATGCAACTTACACAAATGTTAGAGTAATAATATATGACATGCAACTTACACAAAGGATACAGGGTCTAATGCGTTTTTCGAGGCTAACTTTGACCAAATGTTAGAGTAATAATATATGACATGCAACTTAGACAAAGCATATGGTCCATTTCGTATGTGAAAGGAGTTTCCAATGATATAATTTTCACATTATACATCTCATGTACTCCCTCCGTCTAGGTGTGTAAGTCATCTTACGAAAACCAAATAATCCCAAAACACGTAGAGCGGTGCATTAACTTCGACCTCGTTTCTTGTTTCTTGACATATGAACCAATAAGAGATGAGGGTGTGCATGCTTTTAATGACCTGAGACTATCAAACATGACATGCAGTGGTTAGTTCATTGCATGCAATACTATTAATTAACAAATAAACATTAATGTCTCTCGTTTTCCCCTCCTCCTTGACGGGGTGGGGCGCGCAGTGAACTGGTTTTCTAAAAAGATTGGAAGATCCGGCCAAAGAAGGTGATAGCCTTGTTCATTCGTTCCCATGGTTCGATCCTTCCCAGTAAAACGCGGCGGTCACAGTGCACAGCCTAAGATGACTTACTCACCTATGTGAAAGGAGTACTATTAATCTTGTCAATAGTCAAATTGGAAACCATCTCAAGTACAAATCTAGGAGTACGTACGAATCTAACAATATTGATTGGGCGTTGTTGAATGTTGATACATTTTTATCATAGTAGAGATACTTTGACTACACATAAAACTTATAGTCCTATCATAATATGTAAAGTAGAAAGGATAGGAGGGAGTATATTGTACGTTCAAAAACGAAACGAACATTGAATACCCTTTATATATGATTTGCGGATGCTATGATCACTGGTTCAAAATTTTGAATCCGCCTTAGGTATCACGTGCCCCCACTCATTCCCTCTCTGTTTCATCTTGGGGTCCGGAGATCTATTGAAAGAGGACTAGGGTGGGTACATGCGAATGATACTCGGCGGAATGTTCAAATGAGGCATGCGGGAGGATGGACTCGACTGGAGGGCGACATTATTGATGGAGAAGAGGGTTGGAGAGGAATGAGAAATAAGAAAACGCCACATGATTACACTTGAACGGCTCAAATAAAAAATAAGTTGTCTCTCTTGGCCTACATAGTGAAAGGCCTAATGCGCAAGGCAGAGCACTGACGCTCGAATATGGCCGGGAAAATAGGGAAACCGACGTAGCGCAGACTAGTCCAATGGAGGAGCTGGCCCACGACCTCCTCGCCACCGACAACCGCTCATGTGGGTCGTTAGCCAACTCGGGCGCAGCTCCAAGACCGCCTCGACACGGCGATCAGCGGTGAGCTTACACGCCATATCATCGATGCAGACACGGCCGGTTTCAGTGTGCCGAGGGTGGCGTTAGTGCTGTGGCACGACCAACTGTATGTTTGGTTTGTGCCCAAGGTTGCCCCATCAAAGCATTGGGTAGCCAAAATTTTGGTTGAGGTATTGGTTGCCCATGATTTGGCCGACATTGGCAAGAAAAATGAACTAGAGTTGGCTAGAGTTCATTGGCATGCCAAAGAAATGGCAACCATCTAAACAAAGACCAATCTTTGGGTCATGACCAAAATTTTGGTAAGGTGCACTTTGGCCACAATCCAAACACACCCCCAACTCCCGGCTCGTTGAGGATGCACGGGGAACCGCGACGCGTCCGCGGAGTGGTGTAGCGCGCCAACTCGCATCCTCCGACCTGAGACCATGCCGGTCGTCTTGCTTCTTCAATGACATGCGGGATCGATTTGAGCAAAGGGCATCTCCAACGCTGCCACGACCGCAGCTGACTACCCCGGCACACCAAAGCCTCGCCCTCGCGCCGTCATGGCTGGTGTGTTCCCAGCCGGCACCAGCTGCCCGCATTCATGCCGTCCGCTCGATGCCGCCGTTAAGAGGCTCGATGCCCGAGGAACCAACTCCGCGACTTAATGACGCACCCGGACGCTTGGCCTCACCGAATGCGCTACTTAAAGCGGCAACGCCCAGCTAACGCCCACACCATAGAGCATCGCCCTCCTACCGCACCACATCCGCCATGACCGCAAGTGCGAACGCCTCGGGAGAGCTTGTCTTCGGGATGAAGCTCGAGGTCGCCGCTCGCCAAGTCGCTCGCGACGCAATAGCGGCGAGCCGGACGCGACCAAGACAAGCGGTGGCTACGCTGGCGGCCGACGACGGAGCACCATCAGCCATGCGCCCTACTTGCCGCCGCCCAACGTCCGCACCACCGAGGTCGGGACTCCTCCGAGGATGAGTAGGGCATGGAGGCGGCAGGCATGGTGTGCCAACTGGCCGGTCCGTATCCCGTGTTCTACTCTTCTCGCGGAGACCGCACCTTCACTTCACGGGTCTTGAACCCGCCCTGCACATGGACGCCGGTCGCCTCAGAGAGTAGGTTTAGGGTCGGGTTTCTTTTATTTTTCTGTCCTCTAAAAGTTCAAATGTAATGAAAATCTGTCGTGTTTGCATTAATCTCGCGGTGTATATGAACTTTCACAATAATATACATATTGTAGGAGTACTAGTAAGATGCCTGCATCGTTGCACGGAAGATCAAGATCTTGTGGGAGAAAAGGATGAACGAGGGAAAGCCTTATCTGCAAATGTGGAGAGGAGTGCGGTAAATTGTCATAGTTTCCTTCCTATCCGTTAGATATAGATCGGACGGCCTATATTGCAGGATGACAGTACACCATCATCACCAACTCTACTTTTTATTGAACCGAGACAAATCTAAAAACCCAACTAAGCCAACCTCCCAAAGATATCGCGGCGAGAAAAGACCCGCCGCTACCGCTTTAGTCGGGATTACCGGATTACTAGTAGTAGTATCGATGGATCGCAAGCAACATTTTTTAGGGGAGAAGCACCTAGTTTAAAAGGAAAAAGGCGGTACACTCACAGCACTCCTGTCACGGTCGCATTGCACCCCACACACGTTTGGTCCTGCACACGGCTCACGCAAACGGAACGCGCTTCGGCTTGCCTCTTCACTGACACGTGGGACTGCACTTGGAGAAACCGACCATGCGCCAAACTCCCCCCGCCCATCGCGCGAAAATCCTCCCCCCCCCCCCACACACACAAAATGTCCCCATATTCGATTCAACCGCCTTCGCCAAATATTCCCCAAACCCCTCCCCCGCCCCCTCCACTCCATTCGCTCCGCTTAAAGCCGCCCTCCCCGCAAGGCCGATACGTCGGCGCCATGTTCGTCGAGGGACGACGGCGATCCTCTCGCCCCACAAGACGCTCAGAGATCGCCATCCTTCGCGCGCCACCTCTCGCTACGTTCTTGTGGAGGCGACGGCGGTCAGCGCCGCCATCACCGGGCGACGTTCAGGTGGAGACGCACAGCGGTCAGCTTCTCCCACGGTACGCCAGATTCTATACCGAGGCCCCATTCATGTCGGTGTAGCGCTGAATGTTAGCTGATAGACGCCGTTAATCTCACCGCTTGTCAAGTAGTTTACTGCCAATATGCTCGCTTAAGAAGCTTCCTTGCCCTGCTCGCACTCAATCTGCTTAGCTGAGATGGCATGCCAAGGCCGATTAGTTGCTAAAATATCCTGTCATATATTTATTGTGACGTAGATTGCCATGGTCTAGTAGCCTATCTGTTAGGTGAAATAGCTCTACACCATTTTATACTCGATCTTTGTTGCTGCGATGGCCTTCGATAGTTCGATGGCTGTGTGCTCGGCCTCATTGACTGCTGAAACAGCCTGCCATAATTTAGCACTCAAATCTGTTTGCTGAATTAGCTTTACATATATTTCGTTACTTAGATCTGCTCGTCCAAATATCTTGCCATAGCTTTAGACATCGACCTAGGTATTTTTTTTCTCGACTTCATAAAAAAGCATATATGTTTTTCCTATAATATCTAGTAGAAGAACTAATTTTTATGTCTAACAGATGGACAGGACTTGGATAACTTCTGCTCGAAGATTCTCCGCTGCATATGTCGAGGGGGTTGAAAACTTCATGAACTTTATCAGAGCAGAGTACGGTGGTCCGAAATCAGATGTGCTCTGTGTTGGGGAACGTAGTAATTTCAAAAAATTTCCTACGATCAAGCAAGACCATGGTGATGGCATAGCAACGAGAGGGAAGAGTGTCCGCCCACGCACCCTCGTGAGACCGAAAGCGAAGCGTTATAACAACGCTGTTGATGTAGTCGACGCCTTCACGATCCGACCGATCCAAGCACCGAACGACGGCACCTCCGAGTTACGCACACGCTCAGCTCGATGACGATCCCGGACCGATCCAGCAAAGTGTCGGGATGAGTTCCACAAGACGACGGCGCAGGACGATGTTGATGCTCCACCGACGCAGGGCTTCGCCTAAGCTCCGCGACGATATGACTTCTCCGGCGCAGGCTTCGCCTAAGCTCCGCGACGATATGACCAAGTGGAATATGGTGGAAGGGGCACCGACACGGCTAAGGAAAGATCCGAGATCAACTTGTGTGTTATGGGGTGCCCCTGCCCCGTGATATAAAGGAGACAAGGGGAGGTGGCGGCCCAAGGGGAGGCGCGCAGGAGGAGTCCTACTCCCACGGGAGTAGGACTCCCCTCTCCTAGTTGGAGTAGGATTGGGAGGGGAAGAGGGAAGGCGCGCCCCTCTCCTTGTCCTATTCGGACTGGAAGGGGGGGGGCGCACAGCCCACCTGGCGGCCCTTCCTCTTTTCTCCTATGGCCCATGAAGGCCCATATACCCCCGGGGTTCCGTAACCCCGGTGTTCCAGAATATCCTGTTTTCACTGAACCCTTTCAAGTCCAAACATAGGCTTCCAATATATCAATCTTTATGTCTCGACCATTTCGAGACTCCTCGTCATGTTCGTGATCACATCCGGACTCAACAAACTTCGTGCATCAATACTTATAAACTCATAATGAATCGTCATCAAACGTTAAGCGTGCGGACCCTACGGGTTCGAGAACTATGTAGACATGACCTAGAACCATTCTCGGTCAATAACCAATAGCGGAACCTGGATGCCCATATTGGTTCCTACATATTCTACTTAAGATCTTTATCGGTCAAACCGCATAACGACATAACGTTGTTCCCATTGTCATCGGTATGTTACTTACCCGAGATTCGATCATCGGTATCCAATACCTAGTTCAATCTCGCTACCGTAAGTCTCTTTACTCGCTCCGTAATACATCATCTCACAACTAACTCATTAGTTGTAATGCTTGCAAGGCTTAGGTGATGTGTATTACCGAGAAGGCCTAGAGATACCTCTCCGACGATCGGAGTGACAAAACCTAATCTCAAATACACCAACCCAACAAGTACCTTTGGAGACACCTGTAGTACTCCTTTATAATCACCCGATTACGTTGGACGTTTGGTAGTACCCAAAGTGTTCCTCCGATAAACGGAGTTGCATAATCTCATAGTTACAGGAACATGTATGGGTCATGAAGAAAGCATTAACATACTAAACGATCAAGTGTTAAGCTAACGGAATGGGTCATGTCAATCAGATCATTCAACTAATGATGTGACCTTGTTAATCAAATAACAACTCCTTGTTCATGGTTAGGAAACATAACCATCTTTGATTAACAAGCTAGTCCAATAGAGGCATACTAGTGACATACTGTTTGTCTATATATTCACACATGTATTATGTTTCCGGTTAATACAATTCTAGCATGAATAATAAACATTTATCATGATATAAGGAAATAAATAATAACTTTATTATTGCCTCTAGGGCATATTTCCTTCATCTCCCACTTGCACTAGAGTCAATAATCTAGATTACAAAGTAATGATCCTCACACCCATGGAGTCTTGGTGCTGATCATGTTTTGCTCGTGGAAGAGGCTTAGTCAACGGGTCTGCAACGCTCAGATCCGTATGTATTTTGCAAATCTCTATGTCTCCCACTTGGACTTGGTCCCAATGGAATTGAAGCGCCTCTTGATGTGCTTGGTCCTCTTGTGAAATCTGGATTCCATTGCCAAGGCAATTGCACCAAGATTGTCACAGAAGATCTTCATCGGTCCCGATGCACTAGGTATGACACCTAGATCGGAAATGAACTCTTTCATCCAGACTCCTTCATTCGCTGCTTCCAAGCAGCTATGTACTCCGCTTCACATGTAGATCCCGCCACGACGCTTTGTTTAGAACTGCACCAACCGACAGCTCCACCGCTTAATAAAAACACGATCCGGTTTGCGATTTAGAATCGTCCGGATCAGTGTCAAAGCTTGCATCGACGTAACCATTTACGACTAGCTCTTTGTCACCTCCATATACGAGAAACATATCCTTAGTCCTTTTCGTATTTCAGATGTTCTTGACCGCTGTCCAAAGGATCCACTCTGGATTACTTTGGTACCTTCCTGCCAAGCTTACAGCTAAGCATACGTCAGTGCGGTACACAGCATTGCATACATGATAGAGCCTATGGCTGAAGCATAGGAACATCTTTCATTTTCTCTATCTTCTGCTGTGGTCGGGCATTGAGTCCGACTCAATCTTACACCTTGTAAACACGTAAAAACCTTTCTTTGCCTGATCCATTTTGAACTTTTTCAAAACTTTATCAAGGTATGTGCTTTGTGAAAGTCCAATCAAGCGCCTTGATCTATCTCTATAGATCTTGATGCCCAATATGTAAGCAGCTTCACCGAGGTCTTTCATTGAAAAACTTTTATTCAAGTATCCTTTATGCTATCCAGAAATTCTATATCATTTCCAATCAATAATATGTCGTCCACATATAATATTAGAAATGCTACAGAGCTCCCACTCACTTTCTTGTAAATACAAGCTTCTCCAAAAGTCTCAGTACAAACCCATATGCTTTGATCACACTATCAAAGCGCTTATTCCAACTCCGAGAGGCTTGCACTGCACCATAAATTGATCGCTGGAGCTTGCACACTTTGTTAGCACCTTTTGGATCGACAAAACCTTCTGGTTGCATCATATACAACTCTTCTTCTAGAAATCCATTCAAGAATGCAGTTTTACATCCATTTGCCAAATTTCATAATCATAAAATGCGCAATTGCTAACATGATTCGACAGACTTAAGCATCGCCACGGGTGAGAAAGTCTCATCGTAGTCAACCCCTTGAACTTGTCGAAAACCTTTGCAACAAGTCGAGCTTTGTAGACAGCTACATTACCATCGGCGTCGGTCTTCTTCTTAAAGATCCATTTATTTTCAATGGCTTGCCGATCATCGGGCAAGTCAACCAAAGTCCATACTTTGTTCTCATACATGGATCCCATCTCAGATTTCATGGCTTCCAGCCATTTTGCGAATCTGGGCTCACCATCGCTTCTTCATAGTTTGTAGGTTCGCCATGGTCAAGTAACATGACTTCCGTAATAAGATTACCGTACCACTCGGTGCGATTTTACTCGTTGACCCACGAGGTTCAAGAGCAACTTGATCTCAAGCTTCATGATCATCATCATTAGTTTCTCACTAATTGGCGTAGTTGTCACAGAACCATTTCTTGTGATGAACTACTTTCCAATAAGGGAGCAGATATGCTTATCTCATCAAGTTCTACTTTCCTCCCACTCACTTCTTTCGAGAGAAACTCCTTCTCTAGAAAGGACCCGAATTTTGCAACGAAAATCTTGCCTTCAGATCTGTGATAGAAGGTGTACCCAACAGTCTCCTTTGGGTATCCTATGAAGACACATTTTTCCGATTTGGGTTCGAGCTTATCTGGTTGAAGTTTCTTTACATAAGCATCTCAGCCCCAAACTTTAAGAAACGACAACTTTGGTTTCTTGCCAAACCACAGTTCATAAGGCGTCGTCTCAACGGATTTTGACGGTGTCCTATTCAACGTGAATGCGGCCGCCTCTAAAGCATAACCCCAAACGATAGCGGTAAATCGAAATAGACATCATAGATCGCACCATATCTAGTAAAGTACGACACGACGCTCGACACACCATTTCTCCGTGGTGTTCGGGTGGCGGAGTTGCGAAACTATTCCACATTGTTTCAAATGTAAACCAAACTCGTAACTCAAATATTCTCCTCCACGATCAGATCGTAGAAACTTTATTTTCTTGTTACAATGATTTTCCACTTCACTCTGAAATTCTTTGAACTTTTCAAATGTTTCAGATTTGTGTTTCATTAAGTAGATATACCCATATCTGCTCAAATCATCTGTGAAGGTGAGAAAATAATGATACCCCGCGTGCCTCAACATTCATTGACCACAAACATCAGTATGTATGATTTCCAACAAATCAGTTGCTCGCCCATAGTTCCGAGAACGGCGTTTTGGTCATCTTGCCCATGAGGCACGGTTCGCAAGTACCAAGTGATTCATAATCAAGTGATTCTAGAAGCCCATCAAGATGGAGTTTCTTCATGCTTTACATCGATATGACCTAAACGGCAAGTGCCACAAATAAGTTGCACTATCATTATCAACTCTGCATCTTTTGGCTTCAACATTATGAATATGTGTATCACTACTGTCGAGATTCAACAAGAATAGACCATTCTTCAAGGGTGCATGACCATAAAAGATATTACTCATATAAATAGAACAACCATTATTCTCTGATTTAAATGAATAACCGCCTCGCATTAAACAAGATCCAGATATAATGTTCATGCTCAACGCTGGCACCAAATAACAATTATTTAGGTCTAAAACTAATCCGAAGGTAGATGTAGAGGTAGCGTGTCGACCGCGATCACATTGACTTTGGAACCATTTCCCACGCCAAGATCGTCACCTCGCCCTTTGCCGTGCTCGTCTATTCAGTAGTCCCCTGCTTCGAGTTGCAAATATTAGCAATGTAACCAGATCAAATACCAAGTGCTACTACGAGCTCTAGTAAGGTACACATCAATAACATGTATATCACATATACCTTTGTTCACCTTGCCATCCTTTTATCCGCCAAATACTTGGGGCAGTTCCGCTCCAAAGGTCCGGTCGCTTGCAGTAAAAACACTCGATTTGTGCTTAGGTCCAGACTTGGGTTTCTTCTCTTGATCAGCAACTTTCTTGCTGTTCTTTTGAAGTTTCCTTCTTCTTCCCTTTGCCCTTTTCTTGAAACTAGTGGTCTTGTTGACCATCAACACTTGATGCTCTTTCTTGATTTCTACCTCCGCTGCTTTTAGCATCGCGAAGAGCTCAGAATTGTCTTAGTCATCCCTTGCATATTATAGTTCATCACGAAGCTCTTGTAGCTTGGTGGCGTGATTGGAGAATTCATCAATGACACTATCATCCGGAAGATTAACTCCCAGCTGAATTAAGTGATTGTTATACCCGCACATTTTGAGTATGTGCTCACTAATGTAACTATTCTCCTCCATCTTGCAGCTATAGAACTTATTGGAGACTTCATATCTCTCAATCCGGGCATTTGCTTGAAATATTAACTTCAACTCCTGGAACATCTCATATGCTCCATGACGCTCAAAACGCCGTTGAAGACCCGGTTCTAAGCCGTAGCATGGCACATTGAACTATAGAGTAGTCATCACTCGCTTTGTGACGCTCATAACTTCGCTCAAAGATCTGCAGCAGGCCTGTCACCTAGCGGTGCTTCCGGGACGTAATTTTTCGTGCAGCAATGAGGATAATCCTCGTTACGGACCCAGTCCGTAATTGCTACCATCATCTTTCAACTTTGCTTTCTCAAGGAACGCATTAAAATTCAACGGAACAACAGACGAGCCATCTATCTACATTAAACATAGACAAGCAAAATACTATCAGTACTAAGTTCATGATAAATTTAAGTTCAATTAATCATATTAAAAACTCCCATTTAGACAGACATCTCTCTAGTCATCTAAGTGATCACGTGATCCAAATCAACTAAACCATGTCCGATTATCACGTGAGACGGAGTAGTTTCAATGGTGAACATCACTATGTTGATCATATCTACTATATGATTCACGTTCGACCTTTCGGTCTCCGTGTTCCGAGGCCATATCTGTTATATGCTAGGCTCGTCAAGTTTAACTCGAGTATTCCGCGTGTGCAACTGTTTTGCACCCGTTGTAGATGGACGAGAACTTATCACACCCGATCATCACGTGGTGTCCGGGTACTACGAACTTTGGCAACGGTGCATACTCAGTGGAGAACACTTCTTGATAATTTTAGTGAGAGATCATCTTATAATTCTACCGTCAATCAAAGCAAGATAAGATGCATAAAGGATAAACATCACATGCAATCAATATAAGTGATATGATATGGTCATCATCATCTTGTGCTTGTGATCTCCATCGCCAAGCACCGCCATGATCACCATCGCCACCGGCGCGACACCTTGATCTCCATCGTAGCATCGTTGTCGTCTCGCCAACTATTGCTTCTACGACTATCGCTACTCCTTAGTGATAAAGTAAAGCAATTACATGGCGCTTGCATTTCATACAATAAAGCGACAACCATATGGCTCCTGCCATTGCCAATAACTCGTTACAAAACATGATCATCTCATACAATCAAATATAGCATCACGCCTTGACCATATCACATCACAACATGCCCTGCAAAAACAAGTTAGACGCCCTCTACTTTGTTGTTGCAAGTTTTATGTGGCTGCTACGGGCTGAGCAAGAACCGTTCTTACCTACGCATCAAAACCACAACGATAGTTTGTCAAATAGACTCCGTTTAACCTTCTCAAGGACCGGGCGAGTCATACTCGGTTCAACTAAAGTGAGAGAGCAGACACCCCGGTCACCTTTAAGCAACGAGTGCTCGGAGCGGTGAAACCAGTCTCGCGTAAGCGCACGCTGTAATGTCGGTCCGGCCGCTTCATCTCACAATACCGCTGAACCAAAGTATGACATGCTGGTAGGCAGTATGACTTGTATCGTCCACAACTCACTTGTGTTCTACTCGTGCACATGACATCAACGCATAAACCAGGCTCGATGCCTTTGTTGGGGAACGAGTAATTTCAAAAATTTCCTACGATCACGCAAGACCATGGTGATGGCATAGCAACGAGAGGGAAGAGGTCCGCCCACGCACCCTCGAGACCGAAGCGAAGCGTTATAACAACGCTGTTGATGTAGTCGACGCCTTCACGATCCGACCGATCCAAGCACCGAACGACGGCACCTCCGAGTTCGCACACGCTCAGCTCGATGACGATCCCCTGACCGATCCAAAGAAAGTGTCGGGATGAGTTCCACAAGACGACGGCGTGCAGGACGATGTTGATGCTCCACTGACGCAGGGCTTCGCTTAAGCTCCGCGACGATATGACTTCTCCGGCGCAGGGCTTCGCCTAAGCTCCGCGACGATATGACCGAAGTGGAATATGGTGGAAGGGGCACCGACACGGCTAAGGAAAGATCCAGATCAACTTGTGTGTTATGGGGTGCCCCCTGCCTCAGATATAAAGGAGACAAGGGGAGGTGGCGGCCCAAGGGGAGGCGCGACTAAGGAGGAGTCCTACTCCCACCGAGTAGGACTCCTCTCCTAGTTGGAGTAGGATTGGGAGGGGAAAGAGGGAAGGGGCGCCGCCCCCCCCTCTCCTTGTCCTATTCGGACTGGAAGGGGGAGGGGGGCGCGCAGCCCACCTTGGCCGGCCCTTCCTCTTTTCTCCTATGGCCCATGAAGGCCCATATACCCCGGGGTTCCGTAACCCCGGTGTTCAGAATATCCTGTTTTCACTGAACCCTTCCAAGTCCAAACATAGGCTTCCAATATATCAATCTTTATGTCTCGACCATTTCGAGACTCCTCGTCATGTCCGTGATCACATCCGGACTCGAACAAACTTCGTGCATCAATACTTATAAACTCATAATGAACTGTCATCGAAACGTTAAGCGTGCGGACCCTACGGTTCGAGAACTATGTAGACATGACCTAGAACCATTCTCGGTCAATAACCAATAGCGGAACCTGGATGCCCATATTGGTTCCTACATATTCTACGTAAGATCTTTATCGGTCAAACCGCATAACGACATACGTTGTTCCCATTGTCATCGGTATGTTACTTACCCGAGATTCGATCGTCGGTATCCAATACCTAGTTCAATCTCGTTACGGTAAGTCTCTTTACTCGTTCCGTAATACATCATCTCACAACTAACTCATTAGTTGTAATGCTTGCAAGGCTTAGGTGATGTGTATTACCGAGAAGGCCTAGAGATACCTCTCCGACGATCGGAGTGACAAAACCTAATCTCAAATACGCCAACCCAACAAGTACCTTTGGAGACACCTGTAGTACTCCTTTATAATCACCCGATTCGTTGCCAGACGTTTGGTAGTACCCAAAGTGTTCCTCCGTAAACGGAGTTGCATAATCTCATAGTTACAGGAACATGTATGGGTCATGAAGAAAGCATTAACATACTAAACGATCAAGTGTTAAGCTAACGGAATGGGTCATGTCAATCAGATCATTCAACTAATGATGTGACCTTGTTAATCAAATAACAACTCCTTGTTCATGGTTAGGAAACATAACCATCTTTGATTAACAAGCTAGTCCAGTAGAGGCATAGTAGTGACATACTGTTTGTCTATATATTCACACATGTATTATGTTTCCGGTTAATACAATTCTAGCATGAATAATAAACATTTATCATGATATAAGGAAATAAATAATAACTTTATTATTGCCTCTAGGGCATATTTCCTTCACTCTGCCCATGTAGCAGTTGTATGAATTCAGTTACAAGACCCCATTCAACTGTGCAAAATCATCTACACTTGTATGGGATGTCGGTCACATATACTAGGTGGGTTCATCATGGTGAAGGTGTGAACGTCAATGTTATTGACTATGTGGAAGCAGCAGATCACCAGCTTGATCTGCCTGATGCTCAGGTGGAAGAGGAGGAGGTGGTGGTGGCGGAGCCAGTGAGTTTGACCAACATTGAAACAATGCTACGAAATGCTCGTGCATTTCGTGAACTTTCACCTACAGAAGAAAAACGGTGGGCCCGCATGTTGGAACAATGCAACGTTGCTGTCACCCCAGGAAATAAGCTGTCGGTATTCTCAGCTATGGTCACCTTTCTTCAGGTGAAGACATCTGAGCGGATGACCAACAAATCATTCGATGCGATGTTGGCTGCTTTCCGCAAATGTTTCCCAGATGCGTCTGAGCTGCCACACACCTACAATAAAATGAAGAATTTCCTTCGTGCAGTTGGAATTGGATATGATATGATCCATGTTTGTAAGAATAATTGTGTTCTGTTCCGGAAGGATTATGCCAACTTAAGTGAATGCCCGAAATGCAAAACATCAAGATGGAAAGATGGCGATGCTGTGAAGAGGTTCCTCATAATGTTCTCGAGACATTTTCCAATTACACCAAGATTGCAGAGGTTGTTTCATGATGTGAAACAAGAGAGGATGTCTTGTGGCATTCTAGGAACCAGAGTACAGAGATCGAATGTAATGAGCCATCCATCTCATGGTAGTGAGTGGAAAAGCTTCAATGATAAACACAAAGAGTTTGTGCTGACCGAGAAACATTAGACTTGGCTTAGCTTCAGATGGATTTAACACATTTGGCCACCAGAGCGCCACATATAGCATGTGGCGGTGCTTGTTATCCTTACAACATGCCTCCAAATGTCGCACCAAAGAATCAAACTACATGATGGCCTTGCTCATCCCAGGTCCAAAAAGTTCTGGAAAGGATTTTGATTTGTTCATGGAGCCTCTTGTGGAGGAACTTCAACAGCTATGGAAGGATGTTCTCACTCGAGACCTATATAGCAGCCCACCAGCTGATTTCTTTCTGCGTGTTGTTGTAATTTGGTGCATCCATGATTATCCAGCTTTGGGCACTATGTCAGGGCGAACGACACATGGTTACAATGCATGTGTTCGCTGTGCCAGGAATCCGCTATCATACGCAATACTTAGCAAGATCTGTTACATTGGACACCGCCATTTCCTTGCCAAGGACAAGCCGCATCCTAGAAAATACCAAAGACATGTGTTCAATGCAAAGCATGAAAACCGTGATGCGCCAAAGAGGCTCACCGCCGATGAGTTGCAAGTGGAATTAGAGAAGGTCGGGCATATTACACCGTGAAACCATCCCGGTAATGGTAGCGGAAAAGGAAGCGTGGCACGGTAGAAGAGAGATTATTGTTTACCCGCAGTCCACTTTGTGGGACTTGGAGTATTGGAAAGATTTGGATCTGCGGCATAATCTTGATGTGATGCACATCGAGAAAAATATACGTGACAACATTATCGGCACACTTCTTAACATTTAAGGCAAGACGAAAGATACCTTAAAATCTAGGATTGATTTGATACACCTAGGTATCAGAAAGGATTTGCAGGTGCAAGATGAAGGTAAACCACGGGATATGGCACCAGCTGTGTATGTCTTGGACAAGGTAAAAAGAAAAGAATTCTGCCAGGTCCTGTCACGTGTGAGATTCCCACATGGATTTGCTTCCAACCCTGAAAGGAGAGTCGGTCAGATGGAAACAAGGTACAAGGGTTGAAAACTCATGACTGCCACGCCCTACTTCAAAGGGTTTTACTGTTATCCTTAGAGGATTGGGCCATACGACTTATTCAGAGCGATTGCAGAGTTGGGACAATTCTTCAGGAACTCTGCAGTAGAAATATCAGGATAGATGCTTTGGGCGCCTTAGAGACAAGATACCAACTATCCTATGCGACCTTGAGAAGATATATCCTCCAGCCTTCTTTGATGTGATGGTGCATTTGGCTGTTCATCTACCCGATGAGGCACTACTTAGAGGTCCAAGACAAGATGGCTGGATGTACCCTATTGAAAGCGGCTAGGCACTTTCAAGGGCTATGTTAGGAACAGAGCTAGACCCGAGGGTTTCATTGCAGAGGCCTACATTGCTCTGAAGCGTTGACATTCTGCTCAAAATACATTGAAACAAATTGATCAGCTTAGCAAAGAGGTGGGTGAAGACAATCCGGGCTCAATGTTTTGATTATTCTGCTCGAAAGTTACGTGGAAGAGTCGACAAGAGGACAAACCTAAAGATTTGGACAAAATGGTTTGGTATGTGTTGAATAACTGTCCTGAGATACTACCTTATATCAAGTAAGTGCAGTACTGTAGCTTATACATCGTAATCTACTAAACTTGCAGCATATTCTTATATATTTAGATGTTTGACGCGATCACTATGTTGTGCAACATCTACAAAGAGGAGTTACTGCTGCAATCCAAGAAACATTGACAAACTGGTTATGGCAGGATTTGCGAAATGGTTCAAGAACCATGTAAGCTTTTGAAGTGCACTGTCAGTTTTTTAAATATATTGAGTACATAAGATGATCAGCTTGTCTATTTTCTAACCATAGGTTAAGAAGATGTGGGAGGATGGGCAGGCAGTTGATGATGCCCTTTACTCACTAGCAATGGGTCCTGATACTCGGGTAAGACATTATGAATCTTGCGTTGTTGGATATGTGCGCTACAACACCCTTGCACGAGATGAAGGCAGGAAGACACAAAATAGTGCCATCATGAGCATGGATACGTATGATAAAGAGACAACTGAAATGTATGCTAACATAACAGACATTGTTCAGTTGCAGTATATCTCCAGTTTCGAGGATCATCGGTGTGTGGTTCTGTCTTGTCGTTGGTATAACCTGTTTTCCAGATCGCAAAACCCGAGCTGATGATTATTTCAAATCCATCAATGTCAAGGCGGCGTACCGCACCAACGAGCCTTTTATTTTGGCAAATCAAGCAACACAGATATTTTCTTGGAAGACACATTCGCACGTAGCGACGATTGGAGAGTATTGCAAAGGTTTGAGCAGAGGAATTCGTTTAATGAAGTTGCACAACAAGATGATGCTTACACTGCTCCTGATGTACAAGATAACACAGATGTTCCTAATATCTTTGAGAACCATCACGTCAATGACGCCGGCGAAAAGATCTGTGGACATACAAGAGTTGATCTAGAAGAAGCCAACGTTTGAGGACGTTGAGGACGAAGAAGAAGATGACACCGTGGGGAATTACGATTCAGACTGATACACACGGCGAAGATGTTGACGCTGCTGTTGCGGATGATGATTACATTGCTTTTGTTGTATTTGCCTGTCAGAAGACGTTTTTTTATCTACTATGTGAAATTGTGTTTTCTATGACAACTGAAACCCGATGAACATGTTGTTTAGTATTTTGCTGTGAGAACATCACTTGTTATGTATGTTGATTTGCGTTTGGTGATTGTATGACAACTAAAACATGATGACATTGTTGTTTAGTTGTACTCATATTTGGCTGTGAAACTTGAATTTGATGACATAGTTTGTTGTTGGACTGCAATTTGCTCGACGTCTTCGAATGAGAACAAAGCTGACCCGACAGGGCCTCTGCTATTTATTTATTTATATGATCAAAAGGGGATACCCCCTGATTTCCGTTAATAGAAATCATTACATGTTCACAACACTACGCCCAGCCTGCTACACAGGTTTCATTCATTACTTGTTTCAGCAAAGTGCTCATGTCGTAGCCACTGAATACATCACGAGTGCTACATACACTGCAAATAAAGAGACAATCATCCTACAGAGCACATCGATTTTGCCCATTATCTTCACAAGCTCCTTCATCTCCTCATTGTTGTCAAGGCCATTCAGCAGCTGTTGCTTGGCCATGATCGAGGAACTACATCTTTAACCTTACGCTCTGCATCTTCCTCTTACATCGTTCCTTGATTATTTGTCCAACACCCCAACTTGCTGGTATTGGGATTCCTCGGCTAACCAAATAATCAGCGTAGTTGCATTCCCCACATCAAGAACTTCCCGAAATACAAATCACACGAATCTTCCCTTTTCGCATTTAATCAAATTGGAAGATCATCAACCAAACTATTAAAAAATTAGCAACTGAAAGCAGCAGAACAACACTTAAACATATTATTACCCCATGATTCGGGCATTTGTAGAAGACTCGGCGGGGTTGCGGATTGTGGTTGAGTCGCGACGGATGACTCTGCGTGATTTGCGGTGGCACCACACCAACGGTAGCGGGTTGCGATGAGCAATCGCTGTGGTGCGGCGTCATGGGGTGTGATGAGACCCACAAAGCGATGGTACGGGTGGCGACTTGGTGCATATCTGGTTGTTGCTCTGAAGAGCGGTGGACGAGCAGCCGGCGGACATGGTTGCTGCGCCGAGCTTCGATGCTAGGCGAGTAAGTAGAGAAGAGGAGAAGCGAACGTTGGATATATCGGTTTCATTACTTGCGAGTAGCATAGCACCATATATAGTCATAGTCTAGGTTTGGATTGAACCGCCATGAGAGCACGTCTTTCTTTTTCTAAAACTCGCAACGTCTCTTTACTTGGTACACTAGCTTGTTCTCAGACGCCTTCCCAAGTCTTTGATTTTCTTTCCCTTTTTTGCGAGGAAGGAAGGAGGACAAAATTGAGAGTTCCTCGGACTCGAACCCAAGACCTCTCGGTTGAAAACCAAGGGTGCTAGTCACTTATGTGGCGAACGTTCCCTGTGAGGAGGACGGCAGACGAACGCATTTTCCTCCCAGTTTTCTTCCTATATATAAAAAATTATGCTACTCGGTGTCCGCTTAGTCAAAAAACGATTGTACCAACCTTGACCGTTCGATTGACATTCAACGTCTGTCGCGTTTCTTCAGTCTCTTCTTCCTCGAGCCGCCAAAGCCAAACCAGCGCCGGTGGGACCGCCTGCTCCCGCCTCCCACGGCTGGCTGTGATCTTCCCGGCTCTGTTCGTTCCCGTCCGAGGCCTCACCATCGCCCTCCGCCTTGGTTAGCTCACATGCAGCGCCGCCCCGGTGTTGTCAACATGGTCAACAACCGAGAGGAATAAGGAGATTGTACATGGTGAGGATGACAAGAGGGACCCCAGATGTGTGATAATTTTATTTTTTCGGACGGAGAAGGGTATCAACTGGGTTGTAAAGGGACCCGTGGCAGTCTAGCCTGTGCTTTTATTTCATATGCTTAGCACATGACCAGCCCAGTTTTTTTTTCCTTTTCAAAAATGGCTAGCCATCTATTTTGTTTTTGCAGAATAACCAACATAGGCCTACTTGCTTTTCTCGCCACTGCTGGGCCGGAAATCTTTCAAGACGAGGAGGGATGCATTTTGCCCAGAAAATGGGCTATAAGTAATAAGAAATGGGCTATAAGTAATAATAAATGGGCTATAAGTAATAAGAAATGGGCTATAAGTAATAATAAATGGGCTGTAAAATGAAAAAAATACAGCAAACAGGCAATTAGTTCCCAAATACTGTTTTCTTTTGGATTTTGATATTTTAAATTTCATTGTTTTTAAAGGGTAAAATTTCATTGAATTTAAATTGAGGTATATTTAGATTTAAAATTAATTTGAATCGGCTAGAAATTTCGGGATGTATCTTTGTTTGGGACAGATTTGGAGGCTGACTTGTGGGTCTACTAGGTTGATGTGTACTTTGGCTTTGTCAACTTAGTCCACAAACGATTCAAATTTAGTCCACAAACGATTCTAGCAGCAGTGACCGTTGGATGTTAATCCAACGGCCGTGCTGCTTCTTCAATATCGATCTTCTTGCTCCGGCCGCCCAAACCAGCTCCGTGGACTGCTCGCTCCCGCCCGTGGCGGGTTGTGTTGCCTGACAGCCGCACTGCCCCACCCTACTTCATTGCTGGCCAGGCCATTCCTCTACTCACCCACACCTCCTGTTATTTTCCGATGACAGCAGCCGGACCAGTAAACCCTCATACTCCCCACCGCATGGGCAACCATTGCCGAGTCTTCCCCGGCTCCGTGTCGTTCCCTTCCTAGGCCTCGCCGTCGTCCACCGCCATGGTGCTCTCGGCGCGGCCTGGTCAACGTGGTCAACGAACGACATCCATCGGCCATGGACTGTACGCGCAAAATAATGATTCCTCCACCTGACAGCTGGGACCCACCGGAAGGGCCTCTGTATTTCGTGAAAAAAACGTTCCCCCCGCTGACATGTCGGACCCACCAACTATATCTTCGCACGCAAGGAAGTGCCTCCTTATTACGCACAAAAATATGAATACCCACCCTTCTAGATGGGACCCACCATAGTGGGAGGATGACTTGTGGTCCAACTAAGTTGACGGGGACGGAGGGCTTTGTCAACTTAGTCAATATGAACGATTCTAGCTCCAATGACCGTACGATGTCCATCCAACGGCCATAGTGCTTCTTCAACCTCTGGTCTTCTAGCTCCAGCCGCCCAAAGTAGCGCCGGTCGTGCCACGTGCTCCTGCCTCTCGTGGCGGGTCAGGATCCCTGAGGCCTCACGGCCCCTACTACTCCCACCGCTGGCCCAGGTATCCCTCTACTCACCCACACCCCTCGTTATTCTGCGGCGACGCAGCCTCACGCCGCAACCAACCAAAGGAACCTCAGACTCCTCTCGCTGGCTACCCTGCTGCGTCTTCCCGGCTCGCGTCGTCCCTTCCTAGGCCTCGCCATTGTCCGCACCACCGCCGGTGCTCTCGGCAAGCGTGGTCAACGTGGTCAATGACCGACTTCCATTGAAAGAGTATCAGACGTGGAGAGGCCGATATTGGGTCCAGCGGCCGCAAGGAAGTGCCTCCTTATTACGCGCAAAATAATTATTCCTCCACCGACAGCAGGACCCACCAGACGGGCCACCTTATTTTGCGAAAAAACTTTTCTCGATCGCTGGGACCCACCGGATGGGCCAGCATATTTCGCGAAAAAAAACGCTCCTTTGATCACTACGGACCCACCGGAAGTGCCTCCTTATTACGCACAAAAAATGAATACTCCCCGCTAGCTGGGACCCACCATGGTGGGAGGCCGACTTTATGGGCCTACTAAGTTGATCGACGGGGCCTTTGTCAACTTTAGTCAATATGAACGATTCTAGCTCCAAAGGACCGCACGATGTCCATCCAACGGCCGTAGTGCTTCTTCAACATCTCGGTGTTCTTGCTCCGGCCGCCCAAAGCAGCGCCGGTCGTGCCGCATGCTCCCGCCTCCCGTGGTCGGGTCAGGCTGCCGTGGAGGCCTCACCGCCCCTACTATTCCCACCGCTGGCCAGCCTGCGGTGACGGCAGCCTCACACCGCAGCTCGAACCAAGTGAACCTCAGATCGCTCTCCACACGGGCTTCCACTGCCGCGTCTTCCCTGGCTCCCCGTCGTCCCCTTCCTAGGCCTCGCCGTCGTCCACCGTCGTGGTGCTCTCGGCGCGGCGTGGTAAACGTGGTCAAGGAACGACTTCCATCAGAAGAGTACTGTACGTGGAGAGGCTGACAGCTGGGTCCACGGCAGCCACAAGGAAGTACCTCCTTATTACGCGGAAAATAATTATTCCTCCACCTGACAGCAGGGACCCACCGGACGGGCCACCAGTATTTCACGAAAAAAACGTTTCTCCCTGACTGCTGGGACCCACAGGACGGGCCACCGATTCGCAAAAAACGCTCTCAGATCGTCACCGACCCACCGGAAGTGCCTCCTTATTACGCACAAAAAAAATGAATACCCCCCTGCTAGCTGGGACCAACCTTGATGGGAGGCTGACTTGTGGGCCTACTAAGTTGACTGGGACGGAGGCCTTTGTCAACTTTAGTCAATATATGAACGATTCTAGCTCCAAAGGACCGTCGATGTCCATCCAACGGCCGTAGTGCTTCTTCAACCTCTGGTCTTCTTGCTCCATCCGCCTAAAGCAGCGCCCGGTCGTGCCGCCGCTCCTGCCGCCTGTGGTGGCTGTGATGCCGGAGGCCTCACCGCCTCTACTACTCCCACCGCTGGCAGGCCATCCTCTACGCACCCACCCCCGTTATTCTCAAGGCGACGCAGGCATCCATCGCCGCGTCTCCCGGCGCGTGTCGCCCCTTCCTAGGCTCGCTGCCGCCCACCGCCCTGGTGCTCTCGGCGCGCGTGGTCAACGTGGTCAAGGAATGGCTTCCATCGGACGTGGGATCTGACGTGGAGAGGCCGATACCGGGTCCACGGCTGCACAAGTGGCTCCTTATTATGCGCAAAATAATTATTCCTCCACGACAGCGAGGGACCCACCGGACGGGCCACCGATGAAGCGGAAAAACGTTTCCCTCGCTGCTGGGACCCACCAATTACATCTTCGCACGCAAGGAAGTGCGTCCGAAAAAAACGATTCGCCCCCTGACTGCTGGGACCCACCAGCTACATCTTCGCACGCAAGGAAGTGCCAGACAGTCGGGACCCACCTGGTCGAAGTGTACGTAGCGTTGTCATTCTGGTCGCGAACGTGTACGTACATATATACTGGTGGATGTAGAGGCGCACACATGTCGTAGTAGAGGCGCGCACTTGTCGTAGTAGAGGCGCGCACATACAGCGGCGAGGGTGCAAGAAAGAAAATAGGGCCACGTACGTACATACGGGCAGGGTCTCGAACGCCTATCGCGCATACGTACATGGCTGGGTCGGAACGGAGAAATAGCATCATCGCCGTGTTCATGGGGAGCCAACCGGCTGGCTCGGAACGGAATGCGTGGTCATGTTCATCGGGAGGGCTTGGACGGAACAGGCGATGGAAACGAGGCCTGGGGTACCGCACAACAGAGGAAACGGCCTTGTGTTCGACCGCCACGCTCAAAAGGGGTCCCTGTTGATCGGGAGGGGCTGGCGCATCGCAAAACGGAGGAAACGGACGCCCCACGGTCAAACGGGGTCCCGTTGATCGGGAGGGTGTGGCGATCGCAAAACGGAGGAAAGACCTCCCTACGGTTGAAACGGGGTCCTGTTGATCAGAGGGGTGTGGCGACCGCAAAACGGACGAAACAGACTTGTGTTGGAGCGCCACGGTCGAGACGGGGTCCTGTTCATCGGGAGGGTGTGGCGATCGCAAAACGGACTCCACGGGTTATCGCTCATCTCCACCGCCGACCTCCTCCGGCCTCCACGGGCTACCGTCGACCTCCTCCAGCCTCCACGGGCTTCGCTCATCCAGCCTCCATCGCGCCACCCCACGGCTACTATTCAACCACCCTCCACGGGCACCCTCCACCGCCTACTATTCATCCAGCCTCCACACCACGGGTCTTGTTCAACCACCCTCCACGGCCACCCTCCACCGCTCTCTGCTCATCCAGCCCTCCACACCACGGGTTCATGTTCATCCGAGGTAACGCCACCGCCACTTTGCTCATCCAAACACCCCGCAATGCTCACTGCTCATCCAATCGATCGGCTTGATTAGCAGCAGTAGCAAAGGAATCGCCGATCGGCTTGATTAACGACCATCGATCGATCGCTTGGGTTCGATAAGAACACGTAGCTGCGCAGGCAATCGCCGGGTTCGATTAGAGCCCAACGCCGCCGGTTGATTAGAGGAACGCCGCACACACGCAGCAGACGTATGAGAGAACGCGATCGCTTCGGTCCTCGACCTCCCACCGTAACCGTAACTCCCGAAATTTTCCTCCCCTCGCTTCTACCACGGTTTTTTCGTCATGGACGGCCCAAAGAATGTCATGCAGCTGCGCCTCCGCCCGCCCCAGACGAAAAGCCCATTTTCTGTCATGATTTTTGTCATAGAAGTAGGAGCCCACCACATCTATGATGATACCGGTTTTGTCACAATTATCGTCATAGAAGTGTCAT